>JAXIVJ010000317.1:0-5000 GCA_036785665.1 Chirona hameri | reverse complement strand
TGGTCCGACAGTACATTACGACACAGTACAGCACAGTACATATAGGTACAGTACAGCACAGCACAGTACAGCACAGCACAGTACAGCACAGTACAGCACAGTACAGCACAGTACAGCACAGTACAGCACAGTACAGCACAGTACAGCACAGTACAGCACAGTACATCACAGTACAGCACAGTACAGCACAGTACAGCACAGTACAGCACAGTACAGCACAGTACAGCACAGTATAGGTCCAATGTGACAGAGACTCACCGTCGATATCGGTTCAGCAGTCAGAAGAGCCAGCTGCATCAGCAGTAGCAGCGCCGCCACCACCTTCATATCTTCTCACAGCCTGCACTACCCTCCTGTACCTATATCCACTCTCCTTACTTTGAACACGCTGCTCTCAACCCTCCACGCGAGTCCTAGCCACTCTAACCGAGACGCTACAGGCACTCCTCAACCCTTCACACGAGTCCTAGCCACTCTAACCGAGACGCTACAGGCACTCCTCAACCCTCCACACGAGTCCTAGCCACTCTAACCGAGACGCTACAGGCACTCCTCAACCCTCCACACGAGTCCTAGCCACTCTAACCGAGACGCTACAGGCACTCCTCAACCCTCCACACGAGTCCTAGCCACTCTAACCGAGACGCTACAGGCACTCCTCAGCCCTCCACACGAGTCCTAGCCACCCTAACCGAGACGCTACAGGCACTCCTCAACCCTCCACACGAAACCCTCGCTCCGTCTGACCGGGACACTACCAGCCCCGCACGCGACGGCTCTGCTGGCTGAAGGACGACTGACCCGCGATCGACTGAGGCCAGGGAAGCCTTGACACTCAGCGCCGCCGCCGCCGCCGCCGCACCGCCGCGGCTGGCTACAGGAATCCAGAATAAATAAACAGAATAGGCGCTTATTCGTCCGGAAAAAAGTCGAGCAGATGGGGAGGGGGCTGGAAGGGGGGGGGCTGTGATGTGGCATCGGAGCGCGGTCATGACTATATTCATATGGCGTGTGTGCGATGTCAATGTTCATGGAAAGATTCAGTGATGAGCAGATCACGCAAATGTTTAGCATTCCATGTGGTGGAGTCATATGCGGTTTTCGGATTGTTATTAGTTTTCAGAACTTGTTATTAGTTACCAGAAGCCCTTATTTTCGGCGATAACTTTCGAAGGCACCAACGGGCACAGACCAATGTTTCCCAGTACATGTTCCCGGCCCTGACGCAACCTTTTGTCTTATGGTTGCTAAACGTTAAATGAAAATTCAGGTCGCCTTTCATTCACTGGTAATATTAGGTGTATGTACTTCGAGCTCGCATAGAGGCTAACGCCCGGTGGCTCCATACCTACCTACTCCTGCCTTTGACTCCACCCTCGCGACTAACCGGTCAAGGGTCGGACAGTGCTCGGTCAAAGGTCAGACATCGTGGACTTTACCTCCGACGTCAGAGTGTAGCTCCGCCCTTTCACAATAGCCTCAAACCGTGCGGTATAAGTTCCTGGCGCGATTTTAAACATGAGTGAGTGGAAAGTGACCATAATTATGATTTATTATTCTACAACCAGAATAATAAAAGTCGCTGAAGGGTCGGAAACGTTCCGTGCAAGAAAGCGGCCTGCCGCCCATGCCAGCAGTTGCCTTCGAAAAAATGTAAGCGGTCTGCCGGATACAAAAGATAATTCCGTTCAAAACTGTACCTATATGCATGAGGCATCAAAGAATACTGTATCGCTGGTAGGTAATATGATCTACGGATCCGACACTTACAATATTTACATCTACAATGCACATTGCACATTATATATATTTCTGTTTCATTTTCTCACTTCATCTCGACCTGCTCTCTAATCTGAACCTTCAAATTTTAATAATGTCTTAGATCCATCTCATCGACAAAATCCAGAATTTCTCAATGTTTTTGTTGTTGTCGATTGCTCGATGTCTCGATCGATCGGCGTGTTGTTTTTGTTTCGTTGACCTTTTGTTTCGATCTGACAACTTATAATTCGGTAGCGCGAAATCCAGCAGAGCCTGGACTCAAAGGGCAGCCTGCGGCAGATGTACACTATGTTGCGACATTTCTGTGCTATTTTAACGTTTCTGTGCCATACCCTGACTCACTGCTACGGGTTGTCTCGTGATGAACGATTCACTCTACCGACGCTGCCGGCGGAAAGTCCTGCGCGTAGACAAAGCCCCGGCTCTGTGGGCGCGGGGACGCATGTCCGGCTGTGTGGAGGCTTTGTCTGCGTAATTCTGGGAGCCTGCGGCGATGCCAGCAGGATATCCGGACTGGAGCTGCCCGATGCTGACTCAGACGGACAGACGGACAGACGGACAGACGGACAGACGGACAGACGGACAGACGGACAGACGGACAGACGGACAGACGGACAGACGGACAGACGGACAGACGGACAGACGGACAGACGGACAGACGGACAGACGGACAGACGGACAGACGGACAGACGGACAGACGGACAGACGGACAGACGGACAGACGGACAGACGGACAGACGGACAGACGGACAGACGGACAGACGGACAGACGGACAGACGGACAGACGGACAGACGGACAGACGGACAGACGGACAGACGGACAGACGGACAGACGGACAGACGGACAGACGGACAGACGGACGAAGTTGACAGCTAAAGTGGCAAAACCTTTGGTAATGAGCCGTTTGATAAACTCGACAAAATTGTTGTTGAAGTAAATACAGTGTGGCATTGAATACTACGTCTACTTTTAAAGAAACTCATGGAAATTCACGAGCTTTTCATGAACACATGCATTTATGCATATTTTGTTGATCAAGGAGTAGGTGCAGGGCCTCCTCTAACATGTTAACTGGGAGGGGGGGGCTGCGCCCCCCCCCCCCCCCCAGTGAAGCCTCCGCCCGCCCCTCAGTCGAGCTGAAATCGGGTCACTGGGGCCTGGAGGGCAGGTAATTGTCATCGTGTCTGTATAAAAACGACATACTCGAATCGGCGAAAGAACAAACCTTTAATTGACGCAGATCTAAAGGAAAAGAACGGTTAACTAGGTGAATTAGAGTCGATGGTAATTTGTTAAGAAATGCCATTTCAGTTTTATTGCGGAAAAGTGCCTATTATGATTGGTTTTCTGACAATATAAGCAATTTCACTTTATCATCCCATCTCTTGACAGTTACGTGGCATGTTTGGTAGGGGGTATGTTTGGTAGGGGGGGGGGGCGCCGGGCAGTGCTTTGTGATGCTGGACCGATAGCTGTCATTTTTCGACATTCAGTTGGACCATTGCCGGCGCACCTAGGCGTCAGAGACTTTTTTTTAGAATATGGACCCTTCCTTTGGTCAGCCAGTCAGAGGCCTAAGAAAGCCATCGACAGGTCTTCATAAGGTATTTCAACTGGTCAGAAAGAGGCCTCGGTCAGGCTTTTACAGTGCCCTGAGTCCTATGCCCTCAGTGACCGGTCATATGTCCTCGGTCGGTCTGAGAAGGCATTTCACCTGAGAGGTTGGTCAAAAAGGTACCAGACGGGTCACAAGAGAACTCGACCGACCTAAGAAGGCCCTCGGCTTCTGTAAGAGCCTAAGAGGGCATAACAACTTGTATAAGGGAAAGTTTCTTTTAACTCAGTCCCAATGTGCACATTAGCCAAATCTGATGAGTTTTTTTTCATTTTGTAAAACTTGTTGTTATATGCACCCAAACCAACTTTTGGCCGTTTTGGATCCGACAATGGCATCTCAGGCCTGGCAAGGGCGCTCTCAATTAAATTTTGAGATGTCGAATACGTCACAACAGACGTGTCTGTTGAAGGGAATAGCACACCTTCGGAAAAGTACGTGGAATGATGGAAAAGAATGTCCTGGTTGCGGTTCTGGCATTCGTTTTTGCGAGAAAAAAAAGGTGCAAATTTGTCATAATTGGGAAAAAATATTGGTATAAATACATATGACATCATAATAATTTTGCGTCACCAAAACGAGTTGTGACGTCATACCGGCGAAAGCCTATCCTTGAATCAGAATATGTAAGCAACACTTTACATATTCTTCATACAAACGACGTAATCCGGCGGTGTACCGGCACTCTGTGTGGGCTGAGCCAAAGCAGACACAGTCTCCCCCAGTCAGTGATGGCTACACTGGTACAAGGCTTGGTGTTTTCTGTTATCCGCTACTGTCTGTCTGTGTATGGCGCTAGCAATGTCACACAGCGTAAACGGCTTCAGAAGTTAGTTAGGTTTGCCGCGCGGGTGGTCTCTGGCCGAAGGAAGTATGACCATGTGAGCGACGTAATTGATGAGCGCGGCTGGCTTCATGCTGACAACATGTACAAATACCATCGCCTCGTGTTGATTAGCAAAATGTTAGCTATCTCTGAGCCGCCAGACCTTGCTGCTAGTTTGACCATCAGGCGGAGTGTACACGGGAGAGACACCCGAAATAGTGATATGCTGGTGACCCCGACCATCAGGTCAGAGTCTGGCAGGCGCCGCTTTTTGTACTCGGCGGTATCTGACTATAATGGGTTGCCGCCAGCACTGCGTGGTCTGAGTCACGCCGGTTTCAAACCCGCCCTCAGAAGCTATCTCCTGGAGCGACAACGTGAGCCCTAGCAGGAAGTTCACTGCAAAGTTTCCACTGTGATGCAGTGTGTTGTGTGTTCTGTGTCATGTATGACATGTATGTGTGTTGTCCCACTACCCAAGTCCAGCAAATGTTTGACTCGAGCATGTAATAGCCGTATGTTTAACGGATATTCCTCACGACATGAAATAAATAAATAAATAAACAATAACAACCTCATTCGCTGGGTCGCGACTCGCGAGTATATTGGTCGCGATTGAAAATGTGTGAATGTTTACACTGTGGGCTTGTATGAGTAGAGATAGAGTGGCGTTGCGTGAGCACATGCTCATCATGTTCATGTACATAAATAAATGTGATAAAACTACCAGAGGCGTCGCTACCTTCTAAAAAGTGGGGCGGGTCCACTTCCAGG
>JAXIVJ010000316.1:262500-274753 GCA_036785665.1 Chirona hameri | reverse complement strand
AATCGCCCCAAACGCAAAATCCTTCGTGAAAACGGCTATTTTACCCCACCGTAGCCACTGGCATTGTGCCCTGTACAGCCCATACAGCCTGTGTACTGTGTAGCAACGACCCTAGCTGCAGGGGCTCCGCCACAAGGGACGGGGGGGGGGTGGACATGGGGCCATGGGAAACGGTGTCCCCCAACATCATTTTTCGGATTTTAACATTACACCTATGGGCGTTGCATGGAAAGATCAACTTCAGAAGCCTCCCCCCAACTATCGGAAGGTGCGGCGCGCCTTGCCTAGCTGCAGACGACGGAAGACTGCGTAGGCACACGGGGGGGGGGGGGGGGAAGCTCACTCACTTTTCGGACACATTCACTTGAATATTTTTTTTAGACAAAGATTAACGAAATAAGTAAGATGATGATACAGTTTGTATATGTTGCCAGAGGAATCTTGTACTTATTTGGTCTACTCCTCCTTATTCACTTACATCTCGCAAGAGGCAAACAGATTATAACCATCTAGTTGAAATACTGAAGTATCTCTGCTATTAACCATATTTATAGCACACATATTAGCCGTTTTCACGAAATAATTTGCGTTTAGGTCGATTGGGGCATTTGTGGCGTTTGGGCTAAGGGGGGGGGGTGGGGGGGGGCAGTGTTAAGAGCTATGGCCACGTGGCACCGAGGTTTGGTCAAAACACTCCAAAACTCCAAAAACTCCAAAAACACCAAACTCCTAAACTCCAAACTCCCAAACTCCCAACTCCCAACTCCCAAAACTCCAAAACTCCAAAATTCCCTAAAAAAATAATCAATAATATTCCAAAAAAATTCAAAATTCCAAAAATTTCAAAATTCCACAATTCCAAAAAAAGTATAAAACCAAAACCCATAAAAAATGTGCAACAACCTTCGGACCGGCGATGCCCCATAGCGTTGCCCCCGCGCATATCCGAAATAATCTAAGATTGGTTATATCCCGATATCCGAATAACCGAAGGGTTGGTTGTTATCCGAAGGTTGGTTACACCATTGGAATAACACTTCTGAATTTTGACATTTTGGAATTTAGGGATTTTGGAGTTTTGGAGTTTTTAGAGTTTTGGAGTTTTAGAGTTTTGGAAGTTTTGGAGTTTTGAAGTTTTGGACCAAAAAATACCGTGTCACGTGGCCCATAGATCTTAACACTGCCCTCCCCCCCCCCCCCCCCATTGACCCCCAAACCGCCTAATCGCCCCAATCGCCCTAATCGCCCAAAAACGCCCCCAAACGCCCCAATCACCCCAAACACTTAATCCTTCGTGAAAACGGCTATTACAGACCACTCAACACCAGAGCTGCCTTGGAAGGTTAGGGAAATTGTCCATTTTTTTTCTTCAATGACCTAGCATTTTAAGTGTATTATAGAGAATCTTTCCTTGCAAGCGAAAGCTTCCGATATAGTGAGTTATACTTACAGTTTTGATGAATTTCTGAATGTCAGTAACTATGTTCCCAGAGTAAAGTCTAGATTTGGGTGTGAGTCCTCGAAAGTCAGTCATAAGTCAACAAGTAGTGGTTGGTTATCTGGCTGGACCAAATTTTGCCACTTCAGCATGAATGAACATATACATATTCCTGCTTGAAATAGGATATAGGAGTAATTATATATATATATATATTTATATATATATATATATATATATTATATCATATATATATATATATAGTATATATAAAGACAAAAATGCACACAGAAACATTGCACATAAATGTATGATCCTCGCCACATATATCTAGGGTATGGGATGTCACCCATATTGATCTGAAACCTCAAGGATACACCTATCTTTCAAGAACAACAAATTAACTATCAAAAGACATCCATCCGGAATGCCAAGGAAAAACTCCTCTCTTCTATACTATTTATACAACAAATGAAACTAACCTGTTCAACTCACCCTGTCAGGGTTTCCCTTCTTCATCGTTAGGGCATGCAATGATGGCATTCACAGGGAATGGAAGGAACCACATGCACACCAGACATAGCGGTCACCAGGTCGAACCCGGGAGACCGGAGATGTGCGTCTACATGAATACCTCAGTATTCCAACAATAGTACAACATATACTTATACCTATGCATTGTCGAGAAAGGAAATATAGTTGTGTAGAAAGGAAATATTGATTTGATTATGAGCCTCCTATGAATCAGACCAATAGCAAAATGGCAGAGAAGGGACTTCAACACTGAAACTATACCAATCAGAGTGAGCCACAAGACGGCAAGACAACAAAACATATTTCATAGATGATATGTTATGGATGCCGGTAAGGCAAATGACCTACAAGAGAAGTAGGCAGATGGCACAAGTGAAGAACAATGACGGTGGTGATATGTTATGGATGCCGGTAAGGCAAATGACCTACAAGAGAAGTAGGCAGATGGCACAAGTGAAGAACAATGACGGTGGCCAACAAAACCAACAAATAACCGCAGTGTCACATCATCAGCAACAACGCAGATCCTTCTAGGTCATCATCCCCACTGTCCACCGTCCAGTTCACCCATCTTGTCATCGCAAGAACTAAGGCCAGTGAACTATAGTTTGCTCCCTTCCTCCACTCGCATCTGGCTACAAATCCATGAACAGGCAGATGGGCAAACAGATAAACTGAAGTGAAACTGAGTGGTAACACACTGAATTGAAACTGATATTGATGGGCAAACAGTTTCTCAGCAATGTCTGAGTTTCAATAATACAGTTACAACAGTTGTTGGCCGTACACCACATCATACATGCCAAATGCTATTTCCACATTACCTATTATCAATGAATAATTAATATACAAGTTCTATATTGCAATTACAATAATAAATAACCTTATTCTCATAATGCCGAAAAATATTTTAAAAAGACAAAGTCAAATTAGGGAGCTTTCGGCTTGCGCCTTCATCAGCCATAAATGTATTATTTTCCATTTTTGTCACCAGTTAGCAAAAACATAAATATTCAAATATCCAGTAACCTGCATTCGGCACACATGCACTTCCAAGATGGTAGAAATTCAAGTAGGCTGCGCACAGCAACATGCCAATCAATTGGTCGAGTCGGGGTATTTAAAACAAATACAACCGCGCATAACAAATACCTATCTACCTCATATATACCTGTATACTATACTTCTATGCATATATTCACATACCACATACCACATACCTATCTACCTCATATATACCGCATACCACATACCTATCTACCTCATATATACATGTATACTATACTTCTATACATATATACACATTTACGTCGAATATATATACACACAATGCCTACCTCACCTAAATACGAGCTTCTAGCTATCCATATACATATGCGTCCTACCGAATATAACACATACCTATCTACCTCATATAATCATGTATACTATACTTCTATGCATATATACACACATACCACATGCCACATACCTATCTACCTCATATATACCGCATACTACATACCTATCTACCTCATATATACATGTATACTATACTTATATGCATATATACACATTTACATCAAATACATATACACACAATGCCTACCTCACCTGAAGACGCGCTTCTAGCTATACATATACGTCCTGCCGAATTTATACAATAATTATCAAAACACCCTTTTTCCAATACATATAAATTAATTTACGTTACCGAGACTCACGCGTGCCGTTCACCCCCCCCCCCCCCCCCCCCACCCCACTCCGCCCCCAAACTCCCTCAAATGGACATGAACCCCGCCATCCCACGTATCCAGTGATCGACCCAAGAATACAAAATCGAAATTATGATACAATAAATGCAATAAATGCACATATCCACCGTACAGTCAGACTCAGATACAAAGAGATATCAGAGTATAGGCCATGATGAGGTTTGTGTGTTAAGGGTTGGTTTGAGATCACGTATAAAAAGGGATTCCCAAATCTTTCGATCAGGGCCGTCTTTGGACACGTGTAGAATTTGGATGGAGACGTTGCTGCTGTCCAGCTGCGCGTCTGGGTGTTTTGTTTGATGGATGCCAAACGGGGTGTCTGTTTTCTTGTTCTTAGCATCTCTGATATGCTCATTGAATCTGAGTCTGACTGAGCGTCGAGTTTCTCCGATATAGTACGACTCATTTTTCGCACATAGTTGGCAGTCCATGCGGTAGATTACGTTTTTTGTGTGACACTTCCCACGCAACCCCGCCTCGCAACAGTTACACTGTCTACCCCCTCCAGGGCAAGGAGCGGGTTGGTACGCCGATCTTACTAGTTTTTGTCTAAGACTAGGGCCTCCTTTCCACGTCACTCGAACGTTCAGATGACTCGCTCTGATGATACCCTCCACCCTGCGACAAAGCGAGTCACTACTTTGACTACTTTGACTTCCTCAACACGATCCATCCGACAATAAAATTTACTATTGAACACACCGGTGACGCTGGAGTATTGGCATTCCTGGACACCAAAATCTCGATCACTGAGTCGGGAGCCTACTCCAGTGAGCTGTACGTCAAGCCCATGGCAGCACCGGTCATTATTCATTTTCATTCCGCTCTGCCTATGTCCACAAAGAAAAACGCTGTACGCTCCCAAATACTACGCGCTGTCAGGGTCTCCTCCCCCGGGCTCCCGAGAGCACGTAGTCTGAGGATAATCGAGGATCTTTTCATACGAAACGGCTACCCACCTCATCTAGTTAAAAAGCTAAAGGCCGAAACTCTGCGTAGAAGGTCAGTAACCAGACCTAAAACTTCACCCATCTTCCTGTCCCTCCCATTCGTCGATGACTCGCTTTGTCGCAGGGTGGAGGGTATCATCAGAGCGAGTCATCTGAACGTTCGAGTGACGTGGAAAGGAGGCCCTAGTCTTAGACAAAAACTAGTAAGATCGGCGTACCAACCCGCTCCTTGCCCTGGAGGGGGTAGACAGTGTAACTGTTGCGAGGCGGGGTTGCGTGGGAAGTGTCACACAAAAAACGTAATCTACCGCATGGACTGCCAACTATGTGCGAAAAATGAGTCGTACTATATCGGAGAAACTCGACGCTCAGTCAGACTCAGATTCAATGAGCATATCAGAGATGCTAAGAACAAGAAAACAGACACCCCGTTTGGCATCCATCAAACAAAACACCCAGACGCGCAGCTGGACAGCAGCAACGTCTCCATCCAAATTCTACACGTGTCCAAAGACGGCCCTGATCGAAAGATTTGGGAATCCCTTTTTATACGTGATCTCAAACCAACCCTTAACACACAAACCTCATCATGGCCTATACTCTGATATCTCTTTGTATCTGAGTCTGACTGTTCGGTGGATATGTGCATTTATTGCATTTATTGTATCATAATTTCGATTTTGTATTCTTGGGTCGATCACTGGATACGTGGGATGGCGGGGTTCATGTCCATTTGAGGGAGTTTGGGGGCGGAGTGGGGGGGGGGGGGGGGGGGGGGGGGGTGAACGGCACGCGTGAGTCTCGGTAACGTAAATTAATTTATATGTATTGGAAAAAGGGTGTTTTGATAATTATTGTATAAATTCGGCAGGACGTATATGTATAGCTAGAAGCGCGTCTTCAGGTGAGGTAGGCATTGTGTGTATATGTATTTGATGTAAATGTGTATATATGCATATAAGTATAGTATACATGTATATATGAGGTAGATAGGTATGTAGTATGCGGTATATATGAGGTAGATAGGTATGTGGCATGTGGTATGTGTGTATATATGCATAGAAGTATAGTATACATGATTATATGAGGTAGATAGGTATGTGTTATATACGGTAGGACGCATATGTATATGTATAGCTAGAAGCTCGTCTTTAGGTGAGGTAGGCATTGTGTGTATATATATTCGACGTAAATGTGTATATATGTATAGAAGTATAGTATACATGTATATATGAGGTAGATAGGTATGTGGTATGCGGTATATATGAGGTAGATAGGTATGAGGTATGTGGTATGTGAATATATGCATAGAAGTATAGTATACAGGTATATATGAGGTAGATAGGTATTTGTTATGCGCGGTTGTATTTGTTGTATTTGTTTTAAATACCCCGACTCGACCAATTGATTGGCATGTTGCTGTGCGCAGCCTACTTGAATTTCTACCATCTTGGAAGTGCATGTGTGCCGAATGCAGGTTACTGGATATTTGAATATTTATGTTTTTTGCTAACTGGTGACAAAAATGGAAAATAATACATTTATGGCTGATGAAGGCGCAAGCCGAAAGCTCCCTAATTTGACTTTGTCTTTTTAAAATATTTTTCGGCATTATGAGAATAAGGTTATTTATTATTGTAATTGCAATGTCTTCAATTGTTCTCAAAACAGTGCTAAAACAAATACAAGAATACGAGTTCTATACTTCAATTATAATTTTTGTTCTAATTATTTTTAAAAGCTTTCATTCAACTGTGGATAGATAACCTTACTAAAACAAAATCATTTTGAGCAAGTACCTACCAACACAGGATTATCCACCTTCCTATACTCTATAGACTCTTCGTTAATCACTACGGTAGATAAAAAATAAAATTGGGATGACAACGGCCTGCAAGCTAATCACACAGTATTTCCCTTTGTTGTGGTGGCGTTACCATCAGAATCTTGAGATATCACTTGGTAAACTGCAAAAGACCAAATCAACTACCCTCATATTTCGCAAGGGGCTGGATAATTTCGTGAGGTATTTCCAAAGGCAGACAGGGGCCGCGAACCGCCGTTCGTGGCCCCTATGTTAAAGCAATGGAAGCGGCCCCCGCCACGATCCCGGCCCCCACCAGGATCCCAAAACTTTAGAGACATTTCAGGGCACGTATTTTTGGCGATAATTATTTCTATCCGATACAAATATATCGGCCGAAGGTTGGTTGGGGTTGGTGGTATTTGGGGTTCATAACTAGCAATGATAAAGAAAGAAACTTGGCAGCTAATTTGAAAAGTATGTGTAGTTGTGCATTACACTTTACATAATTGATGACCACAGAGCAAAACAGATTATTAAATTGGGACATTTTCGGCCCCGGAGTAAGTTCTTGTAGGGAATGTTTTAGCGCCCACTATATATAGAAAGTTCGCACTTTTTAACACCCCTGCAAAATTGCAGATAAATAATAATATATTTGCATTTTTAATACTGACTCAAACTTTGGGTTTCAGGACCTTAATAACATGACTAAATTATTGTCATTATATTCAAATAAATGCTGATACAATTTTAATATTGCTAGTTTTTGTATAACTTCAGGCTTTGGATCTCTGTGGGTTAACCCTGGACACATTATTTTGTGGTTCGGTTGAGGATGAAGATATGTGTTGGCTGTTGGCTGTGAAAAGCCAAAACATAGCAGCTTCTATCACTGGCGGATCCAGGGGGGGGGGGGGGGGCAATCCGGCCATGGCCCCCCTCAAAAGCCTGGAAGGGGGGGGGGGGGGCAACATGTCTTTTGGCCCCCCAAACAAAATAAAAAAATATATATAAATAACTGTAATATGAGCCTCAACGCATATAAAAAACAATAAAAATCCGTGTTCTGTGAAATTTTAAGAAAAAAAATGAACACGTTCATAAATAATGATTTCGTCGTCGACGAAGGAATAACTAGACCCACGACCAAGGGCGGATCCGGGGGGGGGGGGGGCGAACGGGGCCATGGCCCCCCCAAGCTTGTTTAAGGGGGGGCCAAACTATGTTTTGGCCCCCCCAAGACGTGAAATTTAATGCATGCTATATTTGCGTTTTTAGAACAGTACTGGGCATCCCAAAATTGCAGCAGTCAAAATCAAGCTAGCCTCAGTCAAAAACTGAAAAATTTCGCGCCGCTTCGCGGCATGACACAAGTTTCGCAATTGCATATACAAATTTGGAAAATTCATTCCATTAAGTGTCTTGCAGAGGCTCTCCTTGGCGGTAATTGCTGGCCCCAGGGCCAACTCTCTTCATAAAATATTATCTTTAAAGCGGGCTACATGTTTAGCTTGTCTGCCGAGTTCCGAAAAAGGCGACGCGAACGCAAAGACGCGGACTTCGGCAACCGGAAGCTGTTCCAGCGGTGCCCAACTTGTTGGCCCGAAGAGCTAATAGTGGGGACCAGGCCAGGACTATCTCCCCAAGCCATCTCCCCCAGGCTCCTCCAGATCCACAGGGACCATTTATGGGCGGAAATGTCGGTCTGCCTCTTGCTACTTTGAAACCATTTGCACCGTTACCAGTTGTTTGTTACAGTTCGGTACATAGGTATGTATACAGACTACAGTTATTATTATCATATGTACTATTGGGCGCAGACTGCCACCGGCCATCGTGATTTACTATCCGAGGCTAATGTATATGAAAAACTACCTTCATTTCAACATTTTGCATCATACCGAGATGTGCAACCAGGAAAAGGGGTTACCTGAGGCTTAGCTCCACTCACGGTCTGGTTCCAATATTAAAAATGCGTTTTCCACGACCTAAAATTAAAATGTTCACGCCGCTTCGCGGCGTCACATCAGTGGCCATCGTCATAACGAAGCCATCGTCATCGTCTTCGTTTCGTCGTAACGCTGAATTGAATGAATAACATTTTTAGCTTATTATCCTCTACAAGGCTAAGAAGCTAAAAATGCCTATGTTTCTGGGTTTTATCAGGCAAACCCGAGCAAAAAAAAGATCGCGCCGCTTCGCGGCGCTAAATAACAAGTACCTACTATAACATGCAAATCCACATTAGAAATGTTGCAAAGGCTTAAATACACGCATAACAAATTGGGGTACATTTTTTTCGTCATTTCAGCCGACCCCCCACTCAAAAATTATCGGCGACGCCCCTGGGTACAGCTGACAATTGACATAGTTTTATCAGTGTAAGGCAATGTCGGAACAATGCAAACTGCAAGCTGACATCTTTCCTTTTTCGATATCCTAAGAGGTCGAAAACCTAAAAAAAAATGGGGAAAAAAATCGAAATCGTGTGGTTGCAAAATAAAGTGGCCCAAATCCGGGAAGAAATTCGAAATTGGGGGTAGGTAAGGTCCGCTACAAAAACGGTTATGCCCCCCCAAAACGGCCGGCTGGATCCGCCCATGGCTTCTATAACTTGGCTCACAATGGCGGCAAGTTTCGCAATAATCGTCTGAAATCTTTGTTCATCAAAAATGACGCTCCTGCGCCCAACTTTGGTAATTTTAACTTGTCATCTTTTTTAATTTCGGTACTCATCTTAAACTGTGGTAATCTAACTTTGGCACGGGCACGGGCACGGGTATTTTTTTTATTTGGGGGGGGGGGGGGGTAAATTCCAAAAATTATCACACAATTCTGAAAACTCATCGGTTTTGGCTTGCTTATGCATTGCTAGCTGATTTAAAACACAGTTTCCTTAGTAAAAGTTGCTTAGATTGTCTTCTATATCAGGAAATGTGTCAATTTTGTGCCGATTTCAGGCGGTTTGGGGGAGGGAGGGGAATGGCCGCCATGCCCCTCCCCCTGGATCCGCTAGTGCTGATATGGTTCCATCTTCTCTCGATAAAAGACAGCTTTTGCCACTTCTATTGCCAGTTACGAAAAAGCACCAAAATGAAAGCTAAGCGTCAACCGTTTTTTTCTTCTCGCAAGTGATGGTCGGACTCGATGCCTTTGCCTTCAGTTCCAGTTTAGGCGGCTAGCTCAGGGGGGTGTCATGCCTATCTCCGTAACGTGTCCACTCTGTCCCATGACGTCACGGTCCCATGACGTCACGGTCCCATGACGTCACATTCACGGTTTCCACCAATGGGGTGGCCGAATCGGGAGCGTTCGAGACCGGCACGGCCGCCATGTTTGTGTACAGGGGCGGGGAAACCTTATATGGGCATGGGCCCTCCCACTTTTTGCATGCCTCGCTTTGACATCGCCTAGCGGCTCACCCTTGCAATTTAGGAGAAAATGGCCGAAGAGCGAGCTGTAGAGGACATTTCAATCTATCATTTAGTGCTCAATTCATCCCGCTGGCACCTAAGGTATTCAACTGGTAGGACGCGAAAGTAGGCCGATTTAACACTATTTGAATAGGGAGCGTGTGACGTCACGTGCCCGTGACGTCACGCCATTCGCTGCCTACCCCGGACGGGTCTACCTAGTGTCTAGGGCCTTGGGATAGCTAGGTGAAGGAGGGGGGGGGGGGGAGGGGTTCTGTATGATCAAACTCTATGCGAGGCACAGGAAGTGTAGCCACTGTTAACAGGGAAATGGTCATGCGACATTCCTGAGAGCGATTCGCCGGGAGTTGTCACTGTATTCATAAGCCGAGTTTCATGTAACGTTTTGAAGCCCTACTGACAGCTGGGAAACACATTCACCAGTTGTATCCATCGGATCAGGACCAGTGACAGAAGCATAACTCGCTCAACGGTTCGAACATCTGTGAAGTTGACGCAACTTTTGTGTGTGTGTCTCCCCTCACACTTGATCAACACGTCATATTAATTCATTTCAGTCATATTCATTCATTTCGATCCTATCCCATCGGTTGCGTTTTCATAAAGGATTTTTTTACTGATTAATTTACCGATGAACTTTGGGATTTTCTCATAGTGCGAAGAGATGTGTCTGAGTATACCTCATATCTTTGATGTTGATATAATCCTGGTTGCATGTCTCACACTTTTTTTTAATGAATGAAAATGAAAGCACTGCCATTATAGCGAATATTGAATACAATTGAGACAGCGCAACTTTTGAAGCGAGTTCTTGATAGGGTAGAAGTAGATGACGATGCGCCATTTATTTTGATAGGTACATATACGTGCAGAATTATTCAAATCTACACGATGCGTTTTTTGCCCAGATTTTAACAATTTTTCCGATGTGTGCTCACTGACTGTTCTAATGTTTTTTTCTTTCTTATTCCAGTGCGTGGATGACGGCCATCAGTAACACGGTAAGCAGGCCGGGTGGCCTGTCAATCGCTCCCCAGTCGGGTTATCTAGCTGCTGTGTTTGTCTTCTTTCGGTGTACTGTGATGTGTCGTTTCTCTCTTTTGGTGTACTTTGATTTGTCATTTTAGAGCATGCTCGAGTAATGATTGCCTCTTTATCTGTCAAGAGTCCTCTGTTATTTGGTTACCCGTGATATATTAACATTGGATCATTCCAGTGCAGCCCGAATTTACACATATATTTGGCCTCTTAGTTCGTAAAATAGTACTTGCCACGGTGACTTCAACTAAAACCGGTTTTAGCTGGGGCTCACTGGTCTTTTTTGGGCGCCCAATGACCTCAGCAGTCCGTGATCCCAAAGATGCCAGTCATCATCATCATGCCTTTCATTTCTGTCCCTGTGACCGGCCTCAATGTCAGCCCGGCTGTGTCATTCGTCTGATCATCATCATGCCTTTAATCTCAGTCCCTGTGACCGGCCTCAATGTCAGCCCGGCTGTGTCATTCGTCTCATCATCTTCATGACTTTCCTTTCAGTCCCTGTGACATGTCAGCCCGGCTGTGTCATTCGTCTGATCATCATCATGCCTTTCATCTCAGTCCCTGTGACCGGCCTCAATGTCAGCCCGGCTGTGTCATTCGTCTGATCATCATCATGCCTTTCATCTCAGTCCCTGTGACCGGCCTCAATGTCAGCCCGGCTGTGTCATTCGTCTGATCATCATCATGCCTTTCATCTCAGTCCCTGTGACCGGCCTCAATGTCAGCCCGGCTGTGTCATTCGGCTGCTGATCATCATGTCTTTAATCTCAGTCCCTGTGACCGTTCTCAATGTCAGCCCGGCTGTGTCAGTCGTCTCACTGTCGGAGGGAAACAGGCACTACACAATACACATGTGATTTATTGTGCTTTAGTGGTGAACATTTCCCATGCATTCATTTTAAACACATGTCGCGTGAATGTGTCAAGCTACAGATGAAGTCACTTTTCCACATGAGCAGTGGCGTCGCCGAGCATTTTTGAGTGAGGGGTCGGCTGAAATGACGAAAAAAGGTACCCCCATTTTGTTGCGTGTATTTAAGCCTTTGCAGCATTATTTTATGTGGATTTTCATGTTAACCGAATCGTCATCGTATTCGGTTCCTCGTAACGCTGAATTGAATTTATAACATTTTTAGCTTCTTATACTATATCATGGCCCACCGCCTATATTTCTGGGTTTTATCAGGAACACCCGTTAAAAAAATCGCGTCGCTTGACGGCGCTAAATAAAAATAGGTACTTGTTATTTAGCGCTGTCAAGCGGCGCGATTTTTTTAACGGGTTTTCCTGATAAA
>JAXIVJ010000316.1:217500-257500 GCA_036785665.1 Chirona hameri | reverse complement strand
ATGTGTATGTGTATGTGTATGTGTATGTGTATGTGTATGTGTATGTGTATGTGTATGTGTATGTGTATGTGTATGTGTATGTGTATGTGTATGTGTATGTGTATGTGTATGTGTATGTGTATGTGTATGTGTATGTGTATGTGTATGTGTATGTGTATGTGTATGTGTATGTGTATGTGTATGTGTATGTGTATGTGTATGTGTATGTGTATGTGTATGTGTATGTGTATGTGTATGTGTATGTGTATGTGTATGTGTGTATGTGTATGTGTATGTGTATGTGTATGTGTATGTGTATGTGTATGTGTATGTGTATGTGTATGTGTATGTGTATGTGTATGTGTATGTGTATGTGTATGTGTATGTGTATGTGTATGTGTATGTGTATGTGTATGTGTATGTGTATGTGTATGTGTATGTGTATGTGTATGTGTATGTGTATGTGTATGTGTATGTGTATGTGTATGTGTATGTGTATGTGTATGTGTATGTGTATGTGTATGTGTATGTGTATGTGTATGTGTATGTGTATGTGTATGTGTATGTGTATGTGTATGTGTATGTGTATGTGTATGTGTATGTGTATGTGTATGTGTATGTGTATGTGTATGTGTATGTGTATGTGTATGTGTATGTGTATGTGTATGTGTATGTGTATGTGTATGTGTATGTGTATGTGTATGTGTATGTGTATGTGTATGTGTATGTGTATGTGTATGTGTATGTGTATGTGTATGTGTATGTGTATGTGTATGTGTATGTGTATGTGTATGTGTATGTGTATGTGTATGTGTATGTGTATGTGTATGTGTATGTGTATGTGTATGTGTATGTGTATGTGTATGTGTATGTGTATGTGTATGTGTATGTGTATGTGTATGTGTATGTGTATGTGTATGTGTATGTGTATGTGTATGTGTATGTGTATGTGTATGTGTATGTGTATGTGTATGTGTATGTGTATGTGTATGTGTATGTGTATGTGTATGTGTATGTGTATGTGTATGTGTATGTGTATGTGTATGTGTATGTGTATGTGTATGTGTATGTGTATGTGTATGTGTATGTGTATGTGTATGTGTATGTGTATGTGTATGTGTATGTGTATGTGTATGTGTATGTGTATGTGTATGTGTATGTGTATGTGTGTGTGTGTGTGTGTGTGTGTGTGTGTGTGTGTGTGTGTGTGTGTGTGTGTGTGTGTGTGTGTGTGTGTGTGTGTGTGTGTGTGTGTGTGTGTGTGTGTGTGTGTGTGTGTGTGTGTGTGTGTGTGTGTGTGTGTGTGTGTGTGTGTGTGTGTGTGTGTGTGTGTGTGTGTGTGTGTGTGTGTGTGTGTGTGTGTGTGTGTGTGTGTGTGTGTGTGTGTGTGTGTGTGTGTGTGTGTGTGTGTGTGTGTGTGTGTGTGTGTGTGTGTGTGTGTGTGTGTGTGTGTGTGTGTGTGTGTGTGTGTGTGTGTGTGTGTGTGTGTGTGTGTGTGTGTGTGTGTGTGTGTGTGTGTGTGTGTGTGTGTGTGTGTGTGTGTGTGTGTGTGTGTGTGTGTGTGTGTGTGTGTGTGTGTGTGTGTGTGTGTGTGTGTGTGTGTGTGTGTGTGTGTGTGTGTGTGTGTGTGTGTGTGTGTGTGTGTGTGTGTGTGTGTGTGTGTGTGTGTGTGTGTGTGTGTGTGTGTGTGTGTGTGTGTGTGTGTGTGTGTGTGTGTGTGTGTGTGTGTGTGTGTGTGTGTGTGTGTGTGTGTGTGTGTGTGTGTGTGTGTGTGTGTGTGTGTGTGTGTGTGTGTGTGTGTGTGTGTGTGTGTGTGTGTGTGTGTGTGTGTGTGTGTGTGTGTGTGTGTGTGTGTGTGTGTGTGTGTGTGTGTGTGTGTGTGTGTGTGTGTGTGTGTGTGTGTGTGTGTGTGTGTGTGTGTGTGTGTGTGTGTGTGTGTGTGTGTGTGTGTGTGTGTGTGTGTGTGTGTGTGTGTGTGTGTGTGTGTGTGTGTGTGTGTGTGTGTGTGTGTGTGTGTGTGTGTGTGTGTGTGTGTGTGTGTGTGTGTGTGTGTGTGTGTGTGTGTGTGTGTGTGTGTGTGTGTGTGTGTGTGTGTGTGTGTGTGTGTGTGTGTGTGTGTGTGTGTGTGTGTGTGTGTGTGTGTGTGTGTGTGTGTGTGTGTGTGTGTGTGTGTGTGTGTGTGTGTGTGTGTGTGTGTGTGTGTGTGTGTGTGTGTGTGTGTGTGTGTGTGTGTGTGTGTGTGTGTGTGTGTGTGTGTGTGTGTGTGTGTGTGTGTGTGTGTGTGTGTGTGTGTGTGTGTGTGTGTGTGTGTGTGTGTGTGTGTGTGTGTGTGTGTGTGTGTGTGTGTGTGTGTGTGTGTGTGTGTGTGTGTGTGTGTGTGTGTGTGTGTGTGTGTGTGTGTGTGTGTGTGTGTGTGTGTGTGTGTGTGTGTGTGTGTGTGTGTGTGTGTGTGTGTGTGTGTGTGTGTGTGTGTGTGTGTGTGTGTGTGTGTGTGTGTGTGTGTGTGTGTGTGTGTGTGTGTGTGTGTGTGTGTGTGTGTGTGTGTGTGTGTGTGTGTGTGTGTGTGTGTGTGTGTGTGTGTGTGTGTGTGTGTGTGTGTGTGTGTGTGTGTGTGTGTGTGTGTGTGTGTGTGTGTGTGTGTGTGTGTGTGTGTGTGTGTGTGTGTGTGTGTGTGTGTGTGTGTGTGTGTGTGTGTGTGTGTGTGTGTGTGTGTGTGTGTGTGTGTGTGTGTGTGTGTGTGTGTGTGGGGGGGGGGGGGAGTCACCCTTCCGGTTTTCAAAAGCCCATCTTAATGCCTATCTTTCATACATCCACGGATGAAATAAATGAGTGTTCACTGTTCATCGCTACGCTCATCCGGAGACGAACACTGGTGACATGCGGGATGTTAAATTCAGGGCGTTGTGTATTTTGTACCTACAATGATTGGGCAAAACATTGTTATTCCACCGACAACACCTCGTTTTGAGAGGTTTGCAGTGGCTTTTTAAAGTAATAACCTCTCGGCCATGTCACCCGACATGTCGCCAGCATCTGCTCCAGCTCTCTAAAGGCTAACACTTGACGTAATAGATTAATGCACGCTGTACAGTTATTGAAATACGCTTTTCACTGAAGGTGCCTCACAGGAAATTACATCCTGTAGCTCACACCTTCCCTCGCTCCACCAATGGCACCATTGTCTCTTCAAGACTGGTTCTCGTCCACATCTGAACGTAAGCTGGAAGCGTAATCGAGTCGTAAGCGGACATAGTAGGTCGTAAGCGGACATAGTAGACCCACAATTCGCCCAGGCGGCCTATCGGCAGCGTCACACTGCAACAGAGGCTCGGCTCCATTTCAAACCGGCATGCCGTCCAGACGATGGAGCGGATACACGAATAGCACAGGGATGTGCTGGTGTTCGAATTTTTATGATTTTCTTTGCTTATTCCTACATTGAGCCACTTTGTGGGATGTTTAGTATTTACGAAGAGATACATTGTTGGGAGAAATGTAGCAAACATGGATATTTTCACCAACACTTTTATTCCTAACATTTCTAGCTTATCACAACTTGCAGGTTATAACAAAACTCGATTGAAATGTGGACCCCTGTACAAAATACGACCGACCGATCTCCAATAGTTTTTGTTTTACTAGTGATTGCATGCATGCCATGATTCAGATGGAGGCGGGGTTACTGCACATATGTTTGCCTTATTAGTTGCCTTTTAAAATGGAGGATCGATTGCTGCCAGTATAGCGCGCGTTCTCTTCAGTTTTGCCGATCGCTATGGCCAGAAATGACCGGGGAGAATATGTTTCGCGATGAAATTGGACCCTGGAAGGGTTCACGGAAACCCTGTTTATCAGCAAGATATACACAAATTATACATGTTAATTGCGGATATGGGATAAATAATAACATTGTCCGTACTTTGCAATGGCGTATGTTTCAGTGAACAATACCGCCCCGTTTGCTGTCCAGGGAGTGATAAAGCAGGTTGGACATCCAAAACGTAAAATGATATGCTTTCCACTTGATAATTAATAAAGCCATCAGCCGAAGTCTCGAATTCACACACCATTTTTATTAGAGACATTCATCTATGCCATGAAGTTGGTTTACCTTTAGCCCTTTTGGTTCCTGAGATGTGAATGAGAAAACAAAACTGAAAAACGCCTGAAAATCGACGGATCCACAGTCAAAATTTACTGGCGCGTGCCTCCTCTCGCGCGGAGACCCACATCTGGTGTGACACTATTCGCCGTTCTTTTCTCTACCAAAGTGTGCCAGTTTGGTCCCGATCGGACCTATAGTTGGCGAGATATGCGTCCGAGATTGTAACCGTTTCCCCCGTTTTTTGAACATTCGAAAACCTCGGCCGCCCTATGTTAAACCTATGGGAACTTCGATCACGCGCTACGCGTTCGCTAGACACCGCACCGCGAGATGATTTTGTGTCTGAGCAATGTATTATCAAATAAGCTACAATCTGATAACAGTTCAGCACTGCTAAGTGCTTTGAATCGTGGGCTATCTCCAAATAACATACATACATACATACATACATACATACATACATACATACATACATACATACATACATACATACATACATACATACATACATACATACATACATACATACATACATACATACATACATACATACATACATACATACATACATACATACATACATACATACATACATACATACATACATACATACATACATACATACATACATACATACATACATACATACATACATACATACATACATACATACATACATACATACATACATACATACATACATACATACATACATACATACATACATACATACATACATACATACATACATACATACATACATACATACATACATACATACATACATACATACATACATACATACATACATACATACATACATACATACATACATACATACATACATACATACATACATACATACATACATAC
Organism: Chirona hameri; assembly: GCA_036785665.1. Classification (NCBI taxonomy): domain Eukaryota; kingdom Metazoa; phylum Arthropoda; class Thecostraca; order Balanomorpha; family Balanidae; genus Chirona; species Chirona hameri. The sequence continues at coordinate 252,543 of JAXIVJ010000316.1, read as the reverse complement.
ATACATACATACATACATACATACATACATACATACATACATACATACATACATACATACATACATACATACATACATACATACATACATACATACATACATACATACATACATACATACATACATACATACATACATACATACATACATACATACATACATACATACATACATACATACATACATACATACATACATACATACATACATACATACATACATACATACATACATACATACATACATACATACATACATACATACATACATACATACATACATACATACATACATACATACATACATACATACATACATACATACATACATACATACATACATACATACATACATACATACATACATACATACATACATACATACATACATACATACATACATACATACATACATACATACATACATACATACATACATACATACATACATACATACATACATACATACATACATACATACATACATACATACATACATACATACATACATACATACATACATACATACATACATACATACATACATACATACATACATACATACATACATACATACATACATACATACATACATACATACATACATACATACATACATACATACATACATACATACATACATACATACATACATACATACATACATACATACATACATACATACATACATACATACATACATACATACATACATACATACATACATACATACATACATACATACATACATACATACATACATACATACATACATACATACATACATACATACATACATACATACATACATACATACATACATACATACATACATACATACATACATACATACATACATACATACATACATACATACATACATACATACATACATACATACATACATACATACATACATACATACATACATACATACATACATACATACATACATACATACATACATACATACATACATACATACATACATACATACATACATACATACATACATACATACATACATACATACATACATACATACATACATACATACATACATACATACATACATACATACATACATACATACATACATACATACATACATACATACATACATACATACATACATACATACATACATACATACATACATACATACATACATACATACATACATACATACATACATACATACATACATACATACATACATACATACATACATACATACATACATACATACATACATACATACATACATACATACATACATACATACATACATACATACATACATACATACATACATACATACATACATACATACATACATACATACATACATACATACATACATACATACATACATACATACATACATACATACATACATACATACATACATACATACATACATACATACATACATACATACATACATACATACATACATACATACATACATACATACATACATACATACATACATACATACATACATACATACATACATACATACATACATACATACATACATACATACATACATACATACATACATACATACATACATACATACATACATACATACATACATACATACATACATACATACATACATACATACATACATACATACATACATACATACATACATACATACATACATACATACATACATACATACATACATACATACATACATACATACATACATACATACATACATACATACATACATACATACATACATACATACATACATACATACATACATACATACATACATACATACATACATACATACATACATACATACATACATACATACATACATACATACATACATACATACATACATACATACATACATACATACATACATACATACATACATACATACATACATACATACATACATACATACATACATACATACATACATACATACATACATACATACATACATACATACATACATACATACATACATACATACATACATACATACATACATACATACATACATACATACATACATACATACATACATACATACATACATACATACATACATACATACATACATACATACATACATACATACATACATACATACATACATACATACATACATACATACATACATACATACATACATACATACATACATACATACATACATACATACATACATACATACATACATACATACATACATACATACATACATACATACATACATACATACATACATACATACATACATACATACATACATACATACATACATACATACATACATACATACATACATACATACATACATACATACATACATACATACATACATACATACATACATACATACATACATACATACATACATACATACATACATACATACATACATACATACATACATACATACATACATACATACATACATACATACATACATACATACATACATACATACATACATACATACATACATACATACATACATACATACATACATACATACATACATACATACATACATACATACATACATACATACATACATACATACATACATACATACATACATACATACATACATACATACATACATACATACATACATACATACATACATACATACATACATACATACATACATACATACATACATACATACATACATACATACATACATACATACATACATACATACATACATACATACATACATACATACATACATACATACATACATACATACATACATACATACATACATACATACATACATACATACATACATACATACATACATACATACATACATACATACATACATACATACATACATACATACATACATACATACATACATACATACATACATACATACATACATACATACATACATACATACATACATACATACATACATACATACATACATACATACATACATACATACATACATACATACATACATACATACATACATACATACATACATACATACATACATACATACATACATACATACATACATACATACATACATACATACATACATACATACATACATACATACATACATACATACATACATACATACATACATACATACATACATACATACATACATACATACATACATACATACATACATACATACATACATACATACATACATACATACATACATACATACATACATACATACATACATACATACATACATACATACATACATACATACATACATACATACATACATACATACATACATACATACATACATACATACATACATACATACATACATACATACATACATACATACATACATACATACATACATACATACATACATACATACATACATACATACATACATACATACATACATACATACATACATACATACATACATACATACATACATACATACATACATACATACATACATACATACATACATACATACATACATACATACATACATACATACATACATACATACATACATACATACATACATACATACATACATACATACATACATACATACATACATACATACATACATACATACATACATACATACATACATACATACATACATACATACATACATACATACATACATACATACATACATACATACATACATACATACATACATATATACATATACATACAAACATACATACACACATACATACATACATACATGCTCTTATTCGATGTAATCGAATGCGCTGATCACGAATATGAGATATTTTGACAAATTCAGATTTTTTTAGGTGGCCCCGGACGATAAAAGGTTCGCGATTTCGCGATTTTTTCGAACTTTTTTTTGCAATATATAACTTAGCCGTGGGTCACCAAATGTTCGTTTAGATCACACTTAATAAAGAGCATACTGTGGGGAATCGAATGGTACCAAATGCGTTGCTCTATGTCGTTTTAAAGTCATATAATTCAACTTTTTCTCCAACCCTTATTTGCTGAATTTACATGTAATTCCGTTTTTTGGCAATAGGTGGCGGAAAAACATTGGCGAAGATAAAAGGACTTGAAACAAAGTAAGTATGCAAGGAACTGTACCCAAAAGAACTTGCAAAGATGTGGAAAGTTCAATAGGCAACATGAAACTGTCCCTCGACCGAAACAAATACACTCGTCACAAACAGCGTTGCTAATACTGACACGCTGCTGAAACATGCACTTGCAGCCATGGGCGGAGAATGCGGTATGGCAGGTATGGCCATGGCCACACCATCTTAAAAGTTGGTGTGGCAGTGCCACACCAACTTCCTGACATGATTTTTACTTTTGAATGTGACATTCTATGAGTTATTGGGAAAAAATGTAAAAAATAGCCTAATGCAAGCCTGGCAACCAAATTTATCAAACAATTAAACACACATTGTTATAGGTAAAATGTATATTGACACCTTAAGGTAAGTACTTATATTAAAATTGCAATTCAATATTGGGAGTTAGTCTTGCACACTAAAAATGGAACAAGTAACTTAATACAAGCCTGGCAAAACAATATTAAGCAACAAAGCACATGACGACAAAGGGATTTCCTAAATACAGAAATAGATCACAGAACATAACAATTCGAATTAAAAATTCACAGCTAGTAACAAAATGTATCTACCATCCCAACAATAGTATCAGTTTCATTCAAGAAGCCTTCAAACTCATACTCATATACCAAGGTATCAATTTATATTAGGCACAAAGTATTTCCCAAAGCCTCAAATTGATAAATAAAACAATAATATTCAAGCGAAGCATTACATAAATATCCCCTAAGTTCATAAGTTACCCATAAATTTTACAATAATACATACATTTTGACATCTAATATAAAATAATGCATATTTGTGTGCATCTTAGTCCCTCCAATCTTAGATGTAGTGGTTTACACGTACCAATAGCAATGCAATATTTCGTCTTTCTTGCGTCAAGAGAAGTGCATTCTAATGCTATCAAGTACTATAGAAATAGTTTTTTTTGGAGAAAACAAAGGCGAGAATTTGTGCGGGGAATAAAGGAAAACCGAAAAATAATCAAGTTTCTCATTCCAAAGTGTTTCCAAAGTAAAAACTATTATATGAACGTGGTAAAAACCAAGGTTCTATAACCAGGTAAGGACACGAGCCATTTGACCTTGAACTCGGCGGACCGCCGTATGACGTCACTGCCGGCAGCCGGTTGGAGGCCAGCAGCCGCCGGCCCACTGGCGGATCCAGGGGGGGGGGGGGGGGCATCAGGGGCAAATCCCCCCCCCCCCCCCACACACACAGGAATCTAGGAGGGGCATTAAATACAAGTATGCCCCCCCCCCCCACGCGCGTTCCCAATGTATCGTACAATCGTAAAATTGTCTTTGCAGCAGTCAAAATCCAGCTATACACAGTCGAAAACCAGAAAATTTCGCACCGCTTCGCGGCATGACACAACTTTCGCAATTACTTATGCAAATTTTAAAAATGGGAAAGTGAATAATTCCATTAAGTGTTTGACAGAGGCTCTACTTGGCCGTCATTGCTGGCACTGGTGGATCCAGGGGGGAGGAGACATCGGGCAAATTCCTCCCCCCTCCCACAGGAATCTGGGAGGGGCATTAAATACCAGTATACCCCCCCTCCCCTCGCGCGTTCCCTGCACTGAATGTGAAAAACAATGAAAAACAAACAATGAAACTTCATGAAAACGGAAGTTGTTTTCTCGAGTGATTGAATTGGAAGTTTGTGTGTATCCCTGTATTTCAATGATAGACAAAACAACGCACCTGATGCAATTCAAGCACAAATTCACTTAACCCTTAACACGCTTACCCGGTGACACTTAACCCGCGCCCCGCTGGTGGGTGGGTGGGGGGGGGGGGGGCAGAATCTGCCCTCCCTCCCGGATTTTCTCAATAACTTGAAAACTATGATAGATATCAACGTTAAACTTGCAGTACCTCGTGCTGCATCCATTCTACGTCTTTGCAACAAATTCCAATGACATTTATGCAGTTTTTGTGGGAGATAATGACGTTATAATGACGCCATGCCATGCCATTTCTTTTGTGGAAAAACGATAAATGTTTGAACAATCGTAGAAAATAGAGGTTTGTAGAAAATTGCAACAAAAAAATGTAGAAAGAAAATAAATGACATTCTCTTCAAAATGGTTATCTCTGACTTTCAAGATTATGTGTTTTTGACCCCAAAAATGAAAATAAATGATTTTTTCCGGAAACAAAATTAACACGATACATTTTCGCAAATTTGAAGTGAATTTCTTAAGCTCGAATACCAAAATAAGGTGACCGGCCCAAATCCGCAGATAAAAAATGAGGGTACCTTTTTGCCACAAAAAGATGCCCCCCTTCCCTCCCCCACGGAGAGAGGCTGGATCCGCCAGTGCGCCGGCCACACAAACTTTTGAAACGATTCTCCACCCATGCTTGCAGCTGTTTAGTGAATTAAGCTCTCGATTGACACTGCACTGCACTATTCTACATTGCGCTGCACATTGCGTAAGCCTAGATCAATATAACGTAAACATGAAGCAAGGCAACAGCATGTGCTCAAGGCAAGATACACTTTATTGTGTAGGCGGTGTTTACCACTTTCTTGTCTGCAACATTTATAATCGTTCTCGTTCTAGACGTTCTCCATGTTCCTGAAGCGCTTCTTGGTTACTTGGCCGCTGTGCTGCTTCCTGAAAGCCCTTTTGTTAAGGGACAAACCGTCCTGGCGTTTCGCTCCATAGACAGCCGCCACGGCTTCTGTGGTGAACTTCACGGCTCTCTCGGTAGACTGTGTGCGATGGTATGCCCGTTTCCAGACGCTCCTCCCTTTATCTCGCCAGATATGAGTCTTGCAAGCTCTTGTTGAAGGGCAGTTCGACATCAGTTCCTTGCTCTACAAGGGACCTGACGTCCACCAGCCCCGTGTATGTCAGTGCCTCTGTGCTAATCACTAGTGCCCGAAACAGCCGAACCTGCCCGCCGCCCTGCCTTCGGCGTTCTCTGCGGTTTGCCGAACAGACTGTATGAGCTCCACTGCTTCTGCTCGAACTGCATTGTCTTGATCGCCTACCATCGCTAGCATGTACTACAGTACTGCAGAATGTACTGCAGTACATTCTCTGGGTGCGCCACCCGAAGAATGTGCTACCTCCGTGCCTGTCGTGATGCACATCAAGCGGAAGTCACATGCCGTGCATACATGCGCCTGTCCACATCTGTGAGTCTCTTCGCTGGCAAAATGATAACTCCAAAGGGAAACCCTGGAGGTCGCCCTAAAAAATACCAAGTGCAACACGTACATAGCGCACCCGGAGTTCGAGCAGAAGCAGTGGAGCTCATCCAGTCTGTTCGGCGCACCGCAGAGAACACCGACGGCGGCTTTAGGGGGCAGGTTCGGCTGTTTCGGGCACTAGTGATTAGCACAGAGGCACTGGCATACACGGGGCTGGTGGACGTCAGGTCCCTTGTAGAACAAGGAACTGATGTCGAACTGCCCTTCAACAAGAGCTTGCAAGACTCATATCTGGCGAGATAAAGGGAGGAGCGTCTGGAAACGGGCATACCATCGCACACACAGTCTACCGAGAGAGCCGTGAAGTTCACCACAGAAGCCGTGGCGGCTGTCTATGGAGCGAAACACCAGGACGGGTTGTCCCTTAACAAAAGGGCTTTCAGGAAGCAGCACAGCGGCCAAGTAACCAAGAAGCGCTTCAGGAAAATGGAGAACGTTCAGAACGAGAACGATTATAAATGTTGCAGACAAGAAAGTGGTAAACACCGCCTACACAATAAAGTGTATCTTGCCTTGAGCACATGCTGTTGCCTTGCTTCATGTTCACGTTAGATTGATCTAGGCTTACGCAATGTGCAGCGCAATGTAGAAGAGTGCAGTGCAGTGCCAATCGAGAGCTTAATTCACTAAACAGCTGCAAGTGCATGTTGCAGCAGCGTGTCAGTATTAGCAACGCTGTTTGTGACGAGTGTATTTGTTTCGGTCGAGGGAGAGTTTCATGTTGCCTATTGAACTTTCCACATCTTTGCGAGTTCTTTTGGATACAGTTCCTTGCATACTTACCTTGTTTCAAGTCCTTTTATCTTCGCCAATGTTTTTCCGCCACCTATTGCCAAAAAACGGAATTACATGTAAATTCAGCAAATAAGGGTTGGAGAAAAAGTTGAATTATATGACTTTAAAACGACATAGAGCAACGCATTTGGTACCCACAGTATGCTCCCCCCAGTATGGTCCCCACAGTATGCTGTTTATTAACTGTGATTTAAACGAACATTTGGTGACCCACGGCTAAGTTATATATTGCAAAAAAGTTCGAAAAAATCGCGAAATCGCAAACCTTTTTTCGTCCGGGGCAACCTGAAAAAATCTGAATTTGGCAAAATAACTGTCATATTCGTGATCAGCGCATTCGATTACATCGAATAAGATTTAAGGAGCAAAGACTTTCGGAAAAGCGTACATAAGGGGTCACCCTAATACATACCCTAATACTAATACAATTACATACATACATACATACATACATACATACATACATACATACATACATACATACATACATACATACATACATACATACATACATACATACATACATACATACATACATACATACATACATACATACATACATACATACATACACACATACATACATACATGCATACATACATACATACGCATACGGCCTGCGACCCTGATGGACTGAGTGCCAGAATGTTGAAGGATTGCGCTGACGAGCTGGTTGTGCCGCTTGATAGGATTTGCCGCCTGTCCGTGCGCACTATCACCTTTCCAACCGTGTGGAAGCAGACCAACGTGATTCCTGTGTTTAAGAAGGGTTCCAGAAAGCTTCCCGAGAACTACCGACCTGCCTCACTCCTTCCGATCTGCTCCAAAATCCTTGACAAAATTGTCAGCGAGAGCCTCTTGCGCGCATGTCTTACCTCCACACCAACACGGCTTCCTTCCCAACCGCTCCTGCATCTCAAACCTCGCCTGCTTCTTAGACCATTGCTGGACTTCAATCTCGAAAGGACAACAGCCTGACGCTATCTACACCGACTACTCATCCGCCTTCACCAGTGTCAATCACAAACTATTAATGTTCAAGCTCCGACACTCTTTCAACATCACGGGTCATGCATATAGCTGGATTGAGTCATATCTTAGCTGCCGCTCCCAGAGAGTGGTTCTCAACGGGAAACACTCCGAATGGTTTCCAGTGAAATCCGGTGTTCCGGAAGGCAGCATTCTCGGCCCACTTCTTTTTGCCTGTTACGTTGCTGACATTCCGGACCAAATGAAAACTGTCTGTTTGGTGTATGCAGATGACGTCAAAATTTTCCACCATATTCATGATAAAAACGATGTAGACGCCCTTCAGGCATATCTAACCCGTCTCTGCGTATGGTCAAAATCTTGGAAACTGAAACTCAACCCAGCTAAATGCAAGACCATCACATTCACTCTTCGTACATCTCCGGTTCAGTCAAACTACACACTCGACGGCCACCAGCTGGAACGCTGTGCTCAGATGCGTGACCTGGGGATCATCTTGGATGCAAAACTGACTTTTGCTCAACACGTCGACGCCACAGTGGCTAAAGCCAACCGGATGCTCGGGCTACTTATGCGCAGTATGCGGATGCCGTCGACTCTTGATAGAGCCAGGTTCGACCACCAGGCCGTGCTCTGTGCTTTTAACGCTCATGTTAGGTCCGTTATCGACTACGATAGTGTAATCTGGGGCGGCGCCGCAATCACCCACCTGGCACGCTTTGAACGTCTTCAGCATCGATTTCTCATCTGGCTGGGCTCGAACACCCGCCAGCGATGCCCTCCCTTGGACTACCATTCTCTACTGGACCATTTTAAATGCACCTCTATCAAAGCCCGCTTCTTACATACGGATATTATGTTCATGCGCAACCTGTTTCGCCACCGAATCGACAGTCCACATCTGGTCTCGCTGTTTCCTCTCCTCGTACGAGCCTGTCGCTCGCGACACACTGGTCTCTTTCGCGAACCTTTCGGCAGGGTGAACACGGTCAAGAACGGCCTTGTGGCCCTCCTGCCCCGACTGTGCAACCAGTTCCTACAGCGGTCTCCAGACGCTGACTTCTTTTATCGTGTGCACTTCCGAGCCCATGCTGTCGCCTATGCCCGAAGCTTAGGGTCTTTCATTGGATGGATACCGGAATGCCATTTTTTGTTTTGTTTAGAAGCGTATTTGGTGTATCGGGCTCCTCACTGTAGTTCTATTTTAAATGCATTTTTGCCTTTTCTAGGCACCTGTATATTGTGCACTGTAGTGCATGCTCATGTGTGTGTGTGTGTACTGTATGTGTGATCTCCACTGCAACCGTAATTGGGCTCAGGCCTGTGGTTGCTAGAAATTAAATAAACAAATAAACAGTAAACAGAAACTGGCAGCAGTGTTTCCACTGTTTTCTTCGCTGTCATTTTTTTGGACCGTCACTTATATACGCCACGGGAGGAACAATCTATCACACCCTCGAACATACGCATAACCAAGACACTTATATTTGAAAGCAACAGCGAAAGGACATAGCCAAGGAGAAGGAAGGCCGCTTCAAGTGCGGCCCCCAATGCGTCCCCATAGTTATCTGAAAACCTGCAGTTTTCAGAAGTAGGGGGACGCACGTGCCCCTGCGTCCCCCCTCAATGACAGCCCTGGTTTTATATCGCTTGTTCGACTCCGGCTTCAGTTTTCAGAAGTAGGGGGACGCATGTCCCCCTGCGTCCCCCCTCAATGCCAGCCCAGGTTTTAGATCGCTTATTCGACTCCGGCTTTGGAGCGCCTTTGGCGGTCCACCTCCGTCTGAACAATGACTTCAACTAGCTCACCAAGTTTTGTTTAAGACAGTGATTCTCAAATAGGGAATAATTACCCCACTTGGGGTAATGAGGATGGGGTAATGGAGCCTTCAGGATGGGGTAATGGAGCCTTCAGGATGGGGTAATGTAGCCTTCAGGATTGGGTAATCAGGAGCCTTCAGGATGGGGTAATGGAGCCTTCAGGATGGGGTAATGGCGAATGAGCAGCTGAATGCGAAATTATACCTGATTCGTTCCAATTCGCGCAAATGCATATTAACAGTAATTGACACAAAATGGGCACACATACACATACACACTCAGTTTCTATTTTACTGCCACCAAATTTGTATTGTATTTGTATTTTGTTTAAAGAACATTCCACAGCAGCAGTGGCTTTTCAGGCTCCGAGTCATGTGCAGGGTTCTAGAGTCAAAAATGAAAGCTAGCGTATACTACACAAACATACACATCTGCGTACACACGCACGCGCACACACACTCAGGCACACATCTGCCGTTTCAATGCTCGTTGAAAACGCTGCCCGCTGAGAGTAACCATATCGGATGACAGCTGGTTGTGCAGCGCCGGCGCTCTCGAGCAGAAGCGCCGTTTCCCGGCCTCGGTTCTGGCCCGAGGTACGTGGAGCAGACCGTCCTGCCTGGTTGTACGTTGCCGTACGTCCGAGTTCAAACGGAGGACGGCTGCTAGGGAGTCGGGTTCTCCACTCTGGAGTACCTTGTGGGTCAGGCAGAGTGTTGAATAGTCCGCAAGCTGCTGGGCTTCCAGCCAGCCCAGTCTCTCTCGCAGGTCCGTAACATGATCAAATTTGTTTCCTACCAAAGATAACTTTGGCAGCGAAGTTCAAGACTTTCTGTATTTTAGCTATGCTCTTTTTTGAGCCGTTACCATACACTGATATGCAGTAACGGACCTGCGAGAGAACCAGGGCTGTTACAAGTGAGGTGATGACACCCTGAGGCACCACGTGACGAACGTGTGACAGACCCAGAAGTGTTCCAGTGCAGCGGCGGCTGACGGCACCCACGTGGCTGTGCAATGTCAGGTTTTTGTCGAAAATGATGCCCAGATTGTTTTACCTCGTTACAAGGGACGAGGTTTGTGTCACGAAAGGAGACTTCAAAATTTGGAAGGTTGCACACATTTTGGCAGTTTCCAAAAACAATGAGTTGTGTTTTGTTCACGTTGACCTTTATGGCGTTCGCGCAGAACCATTGGGCCAAAGATGCCAGCGAGTTTTCCATGCTGGAGATGAACGCTGGGAGTTCGCTCTTTTTGCTAGAGGCCAGCACCTGGGTGTCGTCAGCGTACTGCACCACCTTGGCGTCGGCGGCGTGCAGTGAAAGGTCGTTTACGAACACGGAGAACAGTAGCGGCCCGAGAGCTGAGCCCTGGAACACTCCCATGGTGTTCGGAGCGGGGGCGAGACTCGATCAGTGCCACCACTGTCACGCAGAGACACACTCTGCGTGTGGCCGCGGAGGTACGCCTCAAACCATTCCGTGTCAACACCGTACAAGCTCAGCTTGCTAAGAAGTATGCTGTGATCAATAACGTCGAAACACTTGCTGAGATCTATCAAGCAGAAAAGTGAGATCTCCCCGCTGTCGGCGGCAGTGAGAATGAGGTCGGAGACAGTCACCAGCGCGGTTTCCGTCGAGTGGTGTGGACGGAAGCCGTGCTGGTTGGGAGACAGGAGGTTGTTTGAAGAGAGGTAATGATAGAGCTGTCGTTGAACGACTCGATCCACGACCTTGGAAATGATAGGAATGATAGATATCGGACGGAAGTTAGTGGGGTCAGACGGGTCGCCGTTTTTGAAGATAGGGTGGATAAGGGAGTGTTTTCAGGAAGATAAATAGTCTGATTGGATTAGACAGGTGTTGATGATGTGCAAAATGACGTCGCCGACAGCAGGGAAACCTGCCTTCAGAACTCGGACACATATACCATCCGCGCCACGAGCGGGCGAGTTCCTCATGCTCAGCAGCGTACAGGTCAGAGTGCCCAGATCGATGGGTAATACAGTACAAGCACAAGCACCGACCCGGGGTAGACGGCAGAGTACCCGAGGGGCCGCTCTCTGGCCCAGGTCTGCCACTTCAGCAGCTACTCGCGGTCCGACGGAGACGAAGAAGTGGTTCAGTTCCTCACTGGACAGCTGAGGAAGCACCGGTGTACCAGAGCGCTTACCGCCCACCACGCTCCGTATGCTCCGCCAGACAGAGTGCGGCCCGCGCTCCTGATCCGGGCCTCTATACTCTCGCGAGTGTCTCGGCAGATGGCAGATCTGACGGCGCGGTTCAGGTCCCGGTATTCAGTCGAGCTCTGCCCGTTGGTACGCAGTGCGGCACGGCGGCGAGACATGAGGTCCCGGTTACAGCCGAGACGGGAGGGGCGGCCGGGTTCCGAACGCGAACAGATCGTATCGGCGCATGTTTGTCGAGTATGGGCACAAATATACATAAAAAGGCATCCCACTTCTCAGACACGGTTGGCGAGCTAAAAACGCTGCCCCAGTCCGCACAGTACAAGTCAGAGAGGAAAACGTCCTCGTGAATTCGCTTCAGACAGCGCGACTGTGTGACGATGGGCCTACGGCGATTACGCGGCACCTTGATGCAGGAACGAATGATGCGGTGCGGACTAAAATTACAAAAAGTCGCACGACAGTCAGTAACGAGGCTACGACAGACACAATACAAGTCAAGTAGAGAACCCGAGGTAAAAGTGGGCGTGGTTACATGCTGACACATTGAGTAATCTGATAAAAACTCCTCCAGACGGGTACGAGCAGGGTCCGGCGCATTTTTTTAAGAGATCACAGTTGAGGTCACCGCAGATGAGAAGAGTCACAGTAGGGTAATCGAGGACCACACTCTGCACCTGTGCCTCCAGGTCCCTGAAGTCGGCGTCCAACGCCGCCGCCGTGTACCGCGGCGGCCGGTATAGGGAGCACAGCACCAGCTGGCGTCCCCGGTCCATCTGCAGCAGCGACCAGATGGATTCTAGTCGGCTGTTCGGCGGGCGTTGAGCGGTGGTTTTGAGAGGCGTCACAGACAGGTCCTCCCTGGCGACGATCGCCACTCCTCCATAGCCACGTCCGTCAGGGCGGTCCACGCGGCGGATAGAGTAGCCGGGAAGAATCAACAGGCGGTTGGGCACAGCTGGTTTAAGCCAGGTTTCTGATAGCAGCATAATGTCGTATTTGTGACGATGTAGCACCTCAGACAACTCCAGGAAATTCGGCCGCAGCGACTGAACGTTCAGGGAGCCGATCAGTAGGCCGGTACCCTCCACCGTACGCCGCGAGCCGGGCTAAGATCTCCGTCCCCGCGCTCCGCGCCGCTGGGGCCGCCGGCCGCCGCCACGCCGTCTCGGCTCCTGAGCCAGGCCTCCGTCAACAGCTGGTATCTGGTCAGCCGGCCGCAGGTTTGAGCGGCCCGGACGGTCGGCGTGGCGTCACCGGGGTCGCCCCGGCGCGCTGCGGGTCGCAGGGCGAGGTCAGTCGCAGAGCCGCAGTCGCCGGCAGTGTCAGCCAACGGCAGCGCGCCAGCCGGCCGAGCCGCCAGGTGACCTCGGACAGCCGGAGGCAACGCGGCGTGACCCGGGCCAGACGCGGCCGCGCCAGGCGGGGAGGGTCGGAGCGCCACGGGGCGGCCAGACGGCCGTGGGGCCGCCGATCATCTGTGGGCGATGTGTCTCCGTAGCGGCCGATCCAGCTCACGGCGACGCGGCGATTGGTCCGTCGACGGCGCGGCCGATGGAAGCCACACGAGCCAGAGCATCCGCACCACCGGGAGCAGGACCAGAAGCCGGGCGACATCACGGTGCATGTTAGGGTCTCGTCAGGTCCAGGTGAGACGCAATCGGGCGATGCGACAGACACGAATTCGCACACTCAATCGAATTCGCACACTCAGTCCACAGTCCGCACTCACTCACTTCCAGGGACACCCAGTCCCGCACACAGTCCCGCACTCACACGGTCGCAGCACTCTACACTGGCAGGCCTAAGGGGAGCGGGGGAGGAGCGAGCAGCGCTCGCGTCCGCACACGGCGGCGCGCTCAGCTGAACTGAAAAATTATCGCCAAGAGCATCAAAACCAATTGATGCTAAATAATGTTAAGCTTTATGTAGCAGTTAACGTGTAACACACATGTCTACTTATGTCCCTGTCCCTAGATGACACTAGTAGGAAACGCCTGAAGTTATGCTGTACCGCATAGCTTGAAGTCAAGATCTGTGGTCTGCACTCTGCGCAATAGGGGAAGGGTTAACGAGTCATCCTGGCCATAAAAAGGGCGCGGATAACTATACCCTTACCGCTGAGAACCACTGGTCAAAGACAATATTTTATCCGTCAAGCTACTACGCAAAAGCATATCTTTGCATTTTTTTACATGTGCAAATAAGATGCATGAAGTATAGGAGGTATGCATTTGACGTTCGTCAAAATAAAGTTATTCTAACTTTAGAAGCCTGGCTCAAAGTCTCTGAGCCTGTTCTCCCTCTCTATAATAGCTATGCTTTGTTGATCTTAAATTTGTGCTCGGAAATCGTCCGGACTTTTGAGCTAGTCCGAGACGACACCTATTTGCAATATCCGTACAATTTTACTAGTTCAGCCACGTGGCTTGTAGGGATGGCTGACATGGCTCCTGATCGGACCACAGTTTTAAATAGAGAATTATTTATTCAAGGAACTAGACAACGCTGCTAATTACGAGCGAGCGCGAAGCGCTCGCTCGTCTTTCCGTGGTATATGGGAAAAATCTGATTATGAGCGGCCCAGCCCGGCCCGGCCCGGCCCGACCCGACCCGACCCGTAGCGACGCTTTTGAGAAGCTTATATCTCTGCAACCACACGTCCGATTGACAAGCAGACTTCTTCACTGAGCAGCCCCATCCAATCTACCCTGTTTGAGACCAGTTTCGACTCATGTGGGTACCTACCACTGCGCGTGGCGCGTGCCGCGTGAGGGGTGTTGAGAAGTGCTTTCTCGCAAAAACTTCGCAACGGCTGGGCAGATTATGTGCAAATTTGATGTGTGGGCAGGGAGTCCTCAGCCGCCAGTTTCCCACAAGTCAGGGGTGGGGTGCCTCTGCACGTGCGCACGTGCATATCCCTACTCTATATCTCAGGAACGGCTGAGCCGATTGTGTTCAAATTTGGTGTGTGGTTAGGGACCTCTCAGCCGCCAGTTTTCCACAAGTCAGGGGTGGGGTGCCTCTGCACGTGCGCACGTGCACACCCCTATTATATACCTCAGGAACGGCTGAGCCGATTGTGTTCGAATTTGGTGTGTGGTTAGGGAGGGACCCCAGCCGCCGCTTTTCCACAAGTCAGGGATGGGGTGCCTCTGCACGTGTGCACGTGCTCACCCCTATTATATATGTCAGGGTCGGCTGAGCTGATTGTTTTCAAATTTGGTGTGTGGTTAGGGACATATCAGCCGCCACCTTCCCACAAGTCAGTGGTAAGGTGTCTCTGCACGTGCGCATGAGCTCACCTTTTTTGTATCTCAGAAACTACTTGCCCGATCGAGTTGAGATTCACCATACATTTCGTTCGCGCTCGCTCGTTCATCGCCAACTACGGCGCCTTACTGGTATAAAGTGTGTATGCTTGTCTTAATAAGGATCAAGGGTAGACATACACTATTTTGATGTCCCCAACTCCTGTGCCGAAGTATCATTCATTAACTGAAGAAAAAAAAAATTAACATGATAATCCCCGCAGCAACTTCTGTAGAATAATACCAGTAAGGCGCCGTAGTTGGCGATGAACGAGCGAGCGCGAAGGAAATGTATGGGGAATTTCAACTTGATCGGGCAAGTAGTTTTTTAGATACAAAAAGGGTGCGCACGTGCGCACGTGCAGCGGCACCCACCTTTGACTCGTGGGAAAGTGGGGGCTGAGAGGTCCCTAACCAAACACCAAATTTGAACACAATCGGTTCGGCCGTTCCAGAGATATAGCATAGGGGTGTGCATGTGCGCACGTGCAAAACCACCCCACCCCTGACTTGTGGAAAGGCGGTGGCTGAAAGGTCCCTAACCAAGCACCAAATTCGAACACAATCGGCTCAGCCGTTCCTGAGATACAGAATAGGGGTGTACACGTGCGCACGTGCAGAGGCACCCCACCCCTGACTTGTGGGGAACTGGCGGATGAGAGGTCCCTAACCACACACCAAATTTGAACACAATCGGCTCAGCCATTCCTGAGATATAGAATAGGGGTGTGCACGTGCGCACGTGCAGTGGCACCCCACCCCTGACTTGTGGAACATTGGTGGCTGAGGGGTCCCTAACCACACACCAAATTTGCACACAATCGGCTCAGCCGTTGCAGAGTTTTTGCGAGAAAACGCTTTTCAACACCCCTCACGCGGCACGCGTCACGCGCAGTGGTAGGCACCCACATGAGCCGGCACTGGTCTCAAACAGGGTAGGTTGGAAGGGGCTGCTAAGCAAAGAAGTCAGCTTGTCAATCGGACGTGTGGTTGTATATTTTTTTTTTATAATAAATTTAGTCCGATTGTTTTTGAATGGATGGATTTCCGAGGTCAGGCCCCGCGCTGAGCATAGCTTGTTGCGCAGGCCCTGACCCCACCACCCGATCAAGCAATTCCTGGCGTCCGGCATAATTTAGGAGCGAAAGTTTTACGTGCCCGACATACCTGGACACGGTCCGACCCGCCCTAAGACGTCACCTGACCTTGAGTGCGACCGCTGCCACCGGCCACAGGCCATCCCAGTCAGGGGCAAATAGCGAGCGCCGAAACGACTCGAACCCGGGCTGCCACTACCGGGTGAGGTCAGAAGTTCGGCGCTCTTCCAACTGAGCTACAGGGGCGGACAAAAGCTTCTCAAAAGCGTCGCCACGGATCGGGTCGGGTCGGGCCGGGCCGGGCCGCTCATAATTATATTTTTCCCATATACCACGGAAGGACGAGCGAGCGCTTCGCGCTCGCTCGTAATCACCAGTATGGCGCCGTAGTTGGCGATGAACGAGCGAGCGCGAAATAAATGTATGGTGAATTTCAACCCGATCGGGCAAGTAGTTCCTGAGATACAAAAAAAAGTGCGCACGTGCGCACGTGCAGAGGCACCCCACCCATGACTTGTGGGTAGGCGGCGGCGGAGGGGTCCCTAACCACACACCAAATTTGAACACAATCGCCTCAGCCGTGCCTGAGATATAGAATACGGGTGTGCACGTGCGCACGTGCAGAGGCACCCCATCCCTGACTTGTGGGAAACTGGCGGTTGAGAGTTCCCTAACCACACACCAAATTTGAACACATTCGGCTCAGCCATTCCTGAGATATAGCATAGGGGTGAGCACGTGCGCACGTGCAGAGGCACTCCACCCCTGACTTGTGGAAAGGCAACGGCTGAGAGGTCCCTAACCACACACCAAATTAGAATGCAATGGGTTCGGCCGTTCCTGAGATATAAAATAGGGGTGTGCACGTGCGCACGTGCAGAGACACCCCACCCCTGACTTGTGGACAATTGGCGGCTGAGGTGTCCCTAACCACACACCAAATTTGCACACAATCGGCTCAGCCGTTTCAGAGTTGTTGCGAGAAAACACTTTTCAACACCCCTCACGCGGCACGCGCCACGAGCAGTGGTAGTCACCCGCATGAGTCGGCACCGGTCTCAAACAGGGTAGGTTGGATGGGGCTGCTCAGCAAAGAAGTCAGTTTGTCAATCGGACGTGTGGTTGCAGAGATTCCTGAGAGATTGCTTCTCAAAAGCGTCGCCACGGGTCGGGCCGGGCCGGGCCGCTCATATTCAGATTTTTTTTCCATATACCACGGAAAGACGAGCGAGCGCTTCGCGCTCGCTCGTAACCAACAATGGGGACATAAGCCGCCATTCCCATTCTATATGTTATCATTATGCATGACTGTCTGGAGCTGTATCAGAAAGGGAGGGTTTTCTATACCCTCGCCGATTTTAACACCATGGTTCATTCTTTGATGGAACAACCTTCTCATTAGTGTATGTGGAGATTCGGAACATCTTAGGTCTGGTGTTGCATGCGTTATCTGTTCCACAATGCCTTCCTTACTGCATCATTCCCAGTCGTATGATGTTAGTCCCGCCACTACAGCGCTGACAGCAAACCGTTATCCGCACCACAGCAGGTGTTCTACAAAAAAACAGCGTCATGTCCACTCCGCCACTCTAACCTATATCTATGAGGGATGGATGCCAGGCCAGGTCTGCGGTTCGACATACACCAGGTCTTAACACGCCACCCGCCAGGAGCACCAATATCCCAATGGCACGGCCGCAGAGGACCGCTATTTTCAGCCTCACTCTGACCTTTAGCGCCGCCCCTACCTTCCCATCGAAATGTGAATCCGAAAACCGGTCGGCGAGCGTAACTGACGACCAGAAGACGCGCTGCGCCGCCGCCGTACTATGTATAGCGGCAGGCCGACATGCCGGCCAACTTTGTGAGCAAGCTCCGGCCGAGCGCCGGCCGAGCGCCGGCCGAGCGGTGACCGAGCAGTGACCGAGCAGTGGTCGCGACACGTGTGCCGAGGCACTCCATGTCTACCAGGGGCTGCGCCGGGCCAGGCCGGGCCGGGTGGGGCCGGGCGGCGGCGGAGGAGCCTTCCTCGGACATCTGCTGCCGCCGCTCTGCCCAGCCCGCGTCGGCCGCCGGGATGGCGGCGGAGATCGAATCGTCGTCTGCGACGGGGAGGGGGAGACGGGGGTGGTGGTGGGGGCAACAGCGCGATAACGTCACCCGATAAATCGAGCTCATTGAGACTGTGGCAGTGCTGGCAGTCAGGGCGATTCGTGGGTTCGTTCCGTAATGGCTGATCCGGGTCCATGCGATTTTCGTCGGCGTTAGGCTGGTTGAAACTAGCAGATACATTGGCCGTCCCTGAAATGTATAGTTACATGAATAGGACGTTGCAATTTAAGGGCACAAGGAATACGATTACATTACTTATATTACATATTTACGAGCTGGAAAATCTTAATGATTGTTTAAAATGGCCCACAAGATAACAAATTCCGTGATGGCTCTTAGCCGTGATGCTGTTGTGGGCATACAAATGCCCGTATACCCGACATATTCGTCTGCGACATCCTTGTGGAATTCTAGAAGTTCACAAACTGAACGTCGGATAAACGGAGCTTTTCAGGTGCATAGAAACTATGCGGCTGAATGTCGTCACAAATAACGTTTCATTCACTATACAGTTGCCGTTTTCACGAAGGACTATTGCGCTGAAAAGATTCTGAAAAGTTCTGAAAAGTTTTAAAAAGTTTTGGTATAAAAGTCTTATTATATTATACATTCCAAGAAATAAATTGCTGATTTAGGCGATATTATCACTATTCAATAATTATGGAAACATGCATTCAGCTCATAACAAGTTTATGATACACAATTGGCCGTTTTAAAAGAAAATATGCGTCTCCAGTCCATTCGTTCAGTTTAGCATAGCGTCATACTAGTTACTATATCTGACAGCGTCATGGATCACAGGTCGGTCTGCGCATGCGCAGTGATGTGTCAGCATCGATTCGCCGCCGCTTCCCACTCGCGTGCTGCACGCACATGGACAAAGCCAAGCCGCACAGCTCGGCCGCCGGATTGGGCGAGTCTATAACGTTCAATAGCCTCATACGCCACAGAATCTTTATGAATCATTCTGAAGTTTTGAAAAGTTTCAGTCAGTGGAGAAAAGTTTCAGTCATCACGACTAACCTATCAATACTTATCTTGAATTACCACCAAACCGCAAATTTGTCAGCATATTATATTCTTACCAACATATTACAAAATTATGAGGGACATTTCTATCCAAAAATCGCATGTAAAAGTTGTTTAGTTAAGGAATGGATCGTCGAAACTTTTCAAAACATTTTAAAAAGTTTTCAAACGTTTGGCACAATACTCCTTCGTGAAAACGGCTAGCTGACTAGTGGACAGCCAACCCAGATATTTGAGAGTGCCACTGATGTGGTCATATTTACGTTTTCCAGATAGGACTCTGGCACATAAGTTGATACATTTTTGGGTTCTCTGAGTCAGCCGCCCACTGGTCCCATACACAGACATGCAGCGAGTTTTCTGATAATTATACAATTATGTTTTTGATGACTCAAGGGCCATGTTTCAAGAAAGTTGTCAAAAAATAACACATGAAACACAATTTGTTTTCCAACTTTCGATAAAAATACCTAATGTTAAAAATGCTAAAACACAAGGATTTGTTTTGTTGTGTATCAAGTAAACGAATATCGTAAACCGCTCGCACTGCATGCTTATTTATTTGTAAATTTTTTTATTGAACATATCAACCATATGCATTGTAAAAACGGCTACTACATGTTTTCGTCAAATACTACAACTACAAAACAGACAATGAATAGAGTGGGTAGGGGAGTAAACCAACATATTTCGGCCACAAACACATCACACATCGCATTCACACTCACAGCGTTGTCGAGATGTTAATAAAGAAAAAACAAATGATGATACCATCAATCAGCACTCAACATGTGTTGTTTTAGCGCCTTTCCGAATGTTTTTCTGCTCCCATGGTGATCACAGACATCTGCTGGGAGCGCGTTAAACAATGCAGCTGCCCTGTAAGCGAATCGCTTTCGTCCATTCTCGGTCCTAATACGTGGTGGGTGGAACTGACTGCCGGCTCTGGTGCTTCGCGCGCGCACGTCTCGATTCCGCACACACAGCGCGGCCAGGGCCTCGGCTCAGGCTCGGATGCGTCAGTCAGCCGGCGCAGCGCCATCACAGTGTAGTACTGATGGAGCTGACCAGCGGACAGCCAACCCAGAGATTTGAGAGTGCCACTGATGTGGTCATATTCACGTTTTCCAGATAGAACTCTGGCACAGAAGTTGATACATTTTTGGATTCTCTGAGTAAGGTCTGTGTAGTGTGTATGGGGCCCACTGGTCGCCCCATACACACTACACAGACACAGTAGCAGATTGACATGGCAAGTCCGTCCACTATATCAGGCAGCACCTCAGCCGGCAAACCATGTTTGGCGTGGCACAGTGACATCAGTGTACCTGAGCATCGCCTCACCACATGGTCAATATGCCTGTCAAAGGACATGTGACGGTCGAATGTGACACCCACACACCCATTTCAACGTCTGATATACGCAGCCCTTCGTTGACCATTTAGTCAGCGTTTCTACTTATTTGCTTCAGCATTAAATGTGCCAGTCAGCGGTCCCCGGTGGATTGGTGTAGGCCTGTTCGGTTTACAATGTCAACGTTGACAGCGCGGCGCCCTGCTCTCCCATTGCGCGGCCGCTGTTACAATATCCGGCGGCTGTATTGACATAACTGATTTGCTGATGGGGCTGACCCGTCTCCATTTCTAACCGGGCCGCCTGGTGGCTCGGCCGAAAGGTTTGTGCCCGACGCGAATTGCCGTCATAGATAACGTCTATCGCGAAGTCAGGCACAAGCCATCCTTGTTCCTCATTCCTTGAAGTCAAATGTTCAACAGATTATTTGACCTTTGAGGCAGTCAACAGTGTCAAAGTATGACTCAATGCTTTCGCATGA
This sequence comes from Chirona hameri, assembly GCA_036785665.1. NCBI lineage: Eukaryota > Metazoa > Arthropoda > Thecostraca > Balanomorpha > Balanidae > Chirona > Chirona hameri. Next base: position 230,026 of record JAXIVJ010000316.1, on the reverse strand, counting down.
CCGCCCCTGGAATTGTATTGATTTTGCTTGATCGATAGTGAGCCAACCACGCCAGGTTGCATTATTCACACCATACCGTGTTGGTGCCAAGGTTGGAACACGGGAACATTGTCCGACTGGCAACCACCTGACGTTCTCGTGCGCATAAGGGAAGGCGTTCCACGTTCAAACTGTCCCGAGGCTTTGCCCTGCGCCAATACACATAGCGTTGTCCCTCACATAGCGTTGTCCCTTACATAGCGTTGTCCCTCACATAGCGTTGTCCCTCACATAGCGTTGTCCCTCACATAGCGTTGTCCCTCACATATCGTTGTCCCTCACATAGCGTTGTCCCTCACATAGCGTTATCCCTCACATAGCGTTGTCCCTCGCATAGCGTTGTCCTTCCGAACCGTACTGCCCCAGTCCCAGACAACTTCTAACAACAATACCTGCACTGTTTGTTAGCTGTTACAATCGTCGGCCGAGTGTTGTGTGCTGGTTCTGTGGACGTGCTGACCGTGCTGTGCTGATTTTGTGGACGTGCTGACCGTGCTGTGCTGATTCTGTGGACGTGCTGACCGTGCTGTGCTGATTCTGTGGACGTGCTGACTGTGCTGTGCTGATTCTGTGGACGTGCTGACTGTGCTGTGCTGGTTCTGTGGACGTGCTGACTGCGCTGTGCTGATTCTGTGGACGTGCTGACTGTGCTGTGCTGATTCTGCGGACGTGCTGACCGTGCTGTGCTGATTCTGCGGACGTGCTGACTGTGCTGTGCTGGTTCTGTGGACGTGCTGACCGTGCTGTGCTGGTTCTGTGGACGTGCTGACTGCGCTGTGCTGGTTCTGTGGACGTGCTGACTGTGCTCTGCTGATTCTGTGGACGTGCTGACCGTGTCGTACTGGTTCTGTGGTTACAGTTGCCGCCGCCTCCCAGCCCCGCGGCGACTGAGGTCTGCTGTCCTCGCGCCTTTTCATTGCCCGGTCAAGTCACCAACGGCCTCAACAACCACGGGGCAAACAAGCGAGGTGAGTGCAGGCTCTCTCAGTCTCTCAGCAATCACCCTGGCTGAGTCACGCAGCCGAGTCCGCTGATACCGCTTTACTAAAGAGTGTAGATAATTTTCCAACGAGGCATACCGGTGGTTATTGACGACACGGTATAGTCGCAATTTAATATGCTTTATAATTCCACAACTATGTACATACATACATGTATGTCTGTTTCTGATTAAATCACATATAGCCTTCATCATCACGTGACCACTTAGACAAAACGAGCGAGGTCTCGTCAGGTTACTTGCTTCTTTATTTGACATTTCATTATTTTGTTGTGTTTTCACTCGCAGTTCTACACTCCGGCACTGGCAAAGCCGCAACATTAAGAATACTATGGCCCTGATCAGCGTATACAAGTTACCAACTCAACTCCTTGCATGGCACACTTTGGCCAGGATTCAATTGGCACAACTGAAACTTTATAACAAAATTAGTCCCAAGGCTTCCTTTAGATGCGTTTCTGGAATTGATACGACTTCATCGCTAAGTAAAGCTGATGGTATGGGTGGGCTGAGCCTGAGTTGCATCACCTATCGTGCAATTCCTGGTCACAGCTGCAGAATTTCCAGTCGGAAACTGTACTATACGTACCACAAAGCCTCGGCGCGGTCCTCCTCTTCCACTGACCTTATCTGACCACTGACCTTTTATCACACTGACCTTATCTGACCACTGACCTTCTCTCCCACTGACCTTACCTGACCACTGGCCTTCTCTCCCACTGACCTTACCTGACCACTGCCCTTCTCTCCCACTGACCTTATCTGACCACTGACCTTCTCTCCCACTGACCTTATCTGACCACTGACCTTCTCTCCCACTGACCTTATCTGACCACTGACCTTCTCTCTCACTGACCTTATCTGACCACTGACCTTCTCTCCCACTGACCTTATCTGACCACTGACCTTCCCTTCCACTGACCTTATCTGACCACTGACCTTCTCTCCTACTGACCTTATCTGACCACTGACCTTCTCTCCCACTGACCCTATCTGACCACTGACCTTCTCTCCCACTGACCTTATCTGACCACTGACCTTCTCTCCTACTTACATTATCTGACCACTGACCTTCTCTCCCACTGACCTTATCTGACCACTGACCTTCTCTCCTACTGACCTTATCTGACCACTGACCTTCTCTCACACTGACCTTATCTGACCACTGACCTTCTCTCCTACTTACATTATATGACCACTGACCTTCTCTCCCACTGACCTTATCTGACCACTGACCTTCTCTCCTACTGACCTTATCTGACCACTGACCTTCTCTCACACTGACCTTATCTGACCACTGACCTTATCTGACCACTGACCTTCTCTCCCACTGCCCTTATCTTACCACTGACCTTCTCTCCCACTGACCTTATCTGACCACTGACCTCTCCCACTTACCTTATCTGACCACTGACCTTATCTGACCACTGACCTTATCTGACCACTGACCTTTTCTCCCACTGCCCTTATCTGACCACTGACCTTCTCTCCCACTGACCTTATCTGACCACTGACCTTCTCTCCCACTGCCCTTATCTGACCACTGACCTTCTCTCCCACTGACCTTATCTGACCACTGACCTTCTCTCCCACTTACCTTATCTGACCACTGACCTTATCTGACCACTGACCTTATCTGACCACTGACCTTATCTGACCACTGACCTTATCTGACCACTGACCTTCTCTCCCACTGCCCTTATCTGACCACTGACCTTCTCTCCCACTGACCTTATCTGACCACTGACCTTCTCTCCCACTTACCTTATCTGACCACTGACCTTATCTGACCACTGACCTTATCTGACCACTGACCTTATCTGACCACTGACCTTATCTGACCACTGACCTTCTCTCCCACTGCCCTTATCTGACCACTGACCTTCTCTCCCACTGACCTTATCTGACCACTGACCTTCTCTCCCACTGACCTTATCTGACCACTGACCTTCTCTCCCACTGACCTTATCTGACCACTGACCTTCTCTCCCACTGACCTTATCTGACCACTGACCTTCTCTCCCACTGCCCTTATCTGACCACTGACCTTCTCTCCCACTGACCTTATCTGACCACTGACCTTCTCTCCCACTGCCCTTATCTGACCACTGACCTTCTCTCCCACTGACCTTATCTGACCACTGACCTTCTCTCCCACTGACCTTATCTGACCACTGACCTTCTCTCCCACTGACCTTATCTGACCACTGACCTTCTCTCCCACTGACCTTATCTGACCACTGACCTTCTCTCCCACTGACCTTATCTGACCACTGACCTTCTCTCCCACTGACCTTACCTGACCACTGACCTTCTCTCCCACTGACCTTATCTGACCACTGACCTTCTCTCCCACTGACCTTACCTGACCACTGACCTTCTCTCCCACTGACCTTATCTGACCACTGACCTTACCTGACCACTGACCTTCTCTCCCACTGACCTTACCTGACCACTGACCTTCTCTCCCACTGACCTTATCTGACCACTGACCTTACCTGACCACTGACCTTCTCTCCCACTGACCTTACCTGACCACTGACCTTCTCTCCCACTGACCTTATCTGACCACTGACCTTACCTGACCACTGACCTTCTCTCCCACTGACCTTATCTGACCACTGACCTTACCTGACCACTGACCTTCTCTCCCACTGACCTTACCTGACCACTGACCTTATCTGACCACTTACCTTATCTGACCACTTACCTTATCTGACCACTGACCTTACCTGACCACTGACCTTATCTGACCACTGACCTTATCTGACCACTGCCCTTCTCTCCCACTGACCTTACCTGACCACTGACCTTCTCTCCCACTGACCTTACCTGACCACTGACCTTCTCTCCCACTGACCTTACCTGACCACTGGCCTTCTCTCCCACTGACCTTACCTGACCACTGACCTTCTCTCCCACTGACCTTACCTGACCACTGACCTTCTCTCCCACTGACCTTACCTGACCACTGACCTTCTCTCCCACTGACCTTACCTGACCACTGACCTTCTCTCCCACTGACCTTACCTGACCACTGGCCTTCTCTCCCACTGACCTTACCTGACCACTGACCTTCTCTCCCACTGACCTTACCTGACCACTGACCTTCTCTCCCACTGACCTTACCTGACCACTGACCTTCTCTCCCACTGACCTTACCTGACCACTGGCCTTCTCTCCCACTGACCTTACCTGACCACTGACCTTCTCTCCCACTGACCTTATCTGACCACTGACCTCTCCCACTGACCTTACCTGACCACTGACCTTCTCTCCCACTGACCTTACCTGACCACGACCGCTGCCACCGACCGCAGCTCTCTCATTCAGCCGAGCCAATAGCACGGGTGGGGGCTCGGAACCTTATCGATTTAAACGTCCCACTTCGCCAAGACGTGAAGGGGTGGGTTGAGAGCTCACAAACTGAGTTACATTGGGATTATATGCCATATTTACCTTTCCAAGATTATTCGGTTACCAGCGACATATGGCTCAACATAGTTACATACACGCATGTAACCACAGCAATGAAATGCACCAGATATCTTTATAAACAATATGTAGGCATACCGTAGACTATATATCAAAGTCGTATATCATCAACAAAATACATATTCTCAACTCAAAGCCATCACACGCCGTTGACTACATGCGCCCATCCTGCAACATGCCAACACGCTCCTCTAATCTGGATAGCACAGAGTTCGTCACGGGCCGGGCTGGCCAGCATGGGCCATGGGCTGGGCATGGGCCGGGCCTGGGCCGGGCCTCAACTTTAAGGAAATCACCGGGCTCTGGACGGGCCTGGGCTGAGAATGCTGAAGTAATGCGCGCAAGCTCAGGTCAGAGCTTAAAGATGTTTTAACCAGCAGTTCACTTCCGCAGCAACACACTGCTGCTGTGGCTGTGGCTCTTTGTTTTTTTTGGTTAGCATAGTTGGTTCATTTTTTTCACATTTATAGTATACAAGTCAATATCCTGTGATAATGATTGCAAATTTTATAAAAATAATCATATGCTTAATCTGAATGGGCCGGACAGGGCCTGGGCTTCAAATGTATGAATTTGACCGGGCCTGTTCCGGGCCTGGTCTTGGTGTTCATGGGCCCGGGCCGGGCCGGGCTTGGGGTTGGCGGGCCCGTGCCGAACCTGGATAGGCTCACTAAAGCGCAGTTAATTTCCGGGGATGGAAATGACCAGACAATGACTTCTCCAACCAGTGTGCAATTGTGCGTTACAGGGGTGTGGTGTTATTAACATTGAGTGTGGGTGCCCAAATAGTTGAGGTACCTACTGGCTAGAAAAAAGTTGTTGAACGGGGAGGGGTGGGGCATTAGCGAAAAATTGTTGAGCGTGGGGAAGGGGGGGGGAGCGTCAGCAAAAAGTTGTTGAGTAGGGGAAGTAAATAATACTAAATGATATAATACCTCAAGTTACGTGGTAATGCCTGTGGTGTGGGATTTTAATTCCTTGCATTTTATCATTTATCTGTTGAATTTCACTTAGTTACATTTGAGTTGGAATTAAGTAGCCCTTGAGTCGAATTGAATCCACTGAAAACCTTAATTCTGGACTGAGTCGACCGTTAAGTAACACTATCTGACTACATATGTGAACACATAGCATACGTCATAAGGTAATAAGGGGAGTGGCACCTTCTGTCTTCAGCAGCGACTACTTTCGTTCGGCCTTTATTTGCAGTAGGTTTACATGCTGTCGGAGAGGGATCGAACAGACACGTCTGAGCGGGCCGAGATTGGAATTCAGACTCTACCCCGCACAGCTCCCGTGCGCAGGGGCGCAGCCAGACCTTCAGAAGGGGGGGGGGGGGGCAAGCCCATGGGAGAGGCCCCCACCCAAAAAATACCCCTGGATATGAAAGACTCTACGGATTTCGGCCACTTTATTTTGTGAGGCCCCTTTTTAACAATTTTTCTTCGTCTACTTTTGATGAGCTGGATTGGACCAGGACCCTCAGTAGGCATTGCACTGAGCTCATTACTAATTTGTGTTGTTACGTACAGGAGATACAAATATCTTATCTGACAACAGGTGGGGGTCGGCTTTTGAGTGTGGGGCGGCTGAAATGACGAAAAATGTACCCCCATTTTGATACGTGTATTTAAGCCTTTGCAGCATTTTTATGTGGATTTTCATGTTATAGTAGGTAGGTATGTACTTGTTAGTGAGGACCGCGAAGCGGCGCCAAATTTGTACGGTTTTGCCTGATAAAACCCAGAAATATAGGCGGTGGGCCTTGTAGCTCGAATAATAAGCTAAAAATCCTATTCATTCAATTCAGCGTTACGACGAACCGATGATGATGACTATGGCTTCGTTATGATGATGACTACCGATGTGACGCCGCGAAGCGGCGTGAAAATGTTAATTTTACGTCCTGGAAAAGGAAATGTTAATATTGGAACCCGACCGTGAGGTGAGATGGCTTGGGGAGATAATCCTGGCCTGTTTCCAGTATTAGCTCTTCGGTCCAGCAAGTTGTGCACCGCTGGAGCAGCTTCCGGGTGCCGATCTCCTCGTCTTTGCGTTCGCGTCGTCTTTTTCGGAACTCGGCAAACTAGCTAAACATGTAGCCTGCTTGAAACTTAAAAGTGAATATTTTATGAAGGGAATGGGAACTGGGGCCAGCAATTCCCGCCAAGGAGAGCCTCTGCCAGACACTTAATGCAATTATTTTTCCCATTTTCGAAATTTGTATAAGCAATTGCGAAACTATGTCATGCCGCGAAGCAGCGCGAAATTTGTCAGTTTTTGACATAGCTGGATTTTGACAGCACTGCAAAGGCAATTTTTACGATAAATTTCAATTTTTCCCGCAAAAGGTGGGTGGGGGGTCGACCCCCCTGTCTCCCCCACCTTCTAAAAGTGGGGGGATTTTGCCCAGACCTCCCTCGACCCTCCCGTCGGCGACGCCCCTGGCTGACAAATATTGCAGCACCTACTCTCCTGAGAGGAAAATTGTTAAATTGTTTTGTACTACCACCTTAATGAAACACTTAATTAAATTGTTTTTCCCATTTTAATTTTTTTTTATAAGCAATTGCGAAACTTATGTCTCCCCCGAATTCAAAAACGCATCAGACTTATCAAATTACCATTTTTAAACCCAAGAAAACATTGCACCAGGTGGGTCAGAGTACAGCACATTACCGCTCATTATGACTGCGCCGACCAAGGCTAGCAGGCGCTCCAGCTACAGCAGGCGCTCCAGGCGACGGCTAGCAACCACTGGGCAGGCTCGAGGGCCCCGTTCCCAGGCTCAATAACCCTCTGGATAAGCTCGAGAGGGCCCTGAACAGACTCAATGGCCCCTTGGCAAGCCGAGAGGCCCCTGATCAGACTCTAATAGCCCCTGGGCAGATTTGAGAGGCCCCTGAACAGGATCAATGGACCATTGGGAAAGCTCGAGAGGCCCCTGAACAGACTCTAGTGCCCCCTAGGCAGGTTCAAGAGGCCCTTGAACAGACTCAATGGGCCCCTGGGCTAGCTCGAGAGGCCCCTGGGCAGGCTCGAGAGGCCACTGAACAGACTCAATGGGCCCCTGGGCAAGCTCGAGAAGCCTCTGGGCAGGCTCTAATTGCCCCTGGGCAGGTTCGAGAGGCCCCTGAACAGACTCGATGGGCCTCTGGGAAAACTGTAATGGGTCCCTGGGTAGGTTCAAGAGGCCCAAAAACAGACTATAATGAGCTCCTGGCCAGGCTCGAGAGGCCCCTGAACATACTCAATGGCCATGCTCGAGAGGCCACTGGGCAGGGTTGTTAGGCCGTAGGTGGGCTCAATTGGCCCCTGGACAAGTGGGCATGCTCTAGAGGCCCCTGGGCCGGTTTTGGAGGTCCATGAGTGGGCTCAATGGGCCTCAGGGCATGCTCTAGAAGTCCCTGGGCATGTTTTTGTGCCCTTAAGTGGGTTCAATGGGGCCCCTGGACATGCTCGAGAGGCCCCTGGACAGTTTTTTGGGCCCATCGGTGGGCTCAATGGGTCCCTGGACATGCCCAAGAGGCCCCCTGGGCCGGCTTCGAAAGCCCTTCAGTGCCTCTGAGGGCCCTTGACATGCACCAGAGTGACCCTTGCCTGGTTTGAGGGCTCCTCTGTGACTTTTTGAAAGCCATTTAGCTAATGCAAATGGTATCTGAGCCAATTTCGGCGGGGCCCCCTGTGACCCGTAAGGGGGGGGGGGGCCTTGCCCCCTTTGTCCCCTTGCCTCCCCCCCTTGGCTGCGCCCCTGCCCGTGCGTGTGCGCGTGGTCCGTCGGTGAGGCTGCTCCCGAAATAGCCGGCCGTCAGCTGGTTCGGCGTCGGGCCGGGTGAACGCCAGTGGAGGATCGTGGCGCGTCCAAATGTAGGACAGCCCCGGCGGGTACTCACTGATCACTTCTATGTGATATGAAGAGAAGTGATATGCAGATCATTTTCTGTCCCACAATACCTAAACACAACCCTCCTCCCCACTCTGCATTTGCTCGTTTCGGTCTGTTTCCTATTTGTTATCTGGTCTGGGGGCTCCGCTACTTTGTATTTTCAGTTGTCGGTTGCTAATGTAAGGTTTCCTTGTATCATTGAGAGAGGGGGAACACTCTTGGTCACTTGTACATTGGTGGTGTCGTGGCGATGTACATACAGTCGGTCTACTAATGATCTTCCCTAGCTCTGGGTCTCCCACGGTAGGCAAAACGATAGCTGGCTGAATCCCGCACCGAGGCAGGACCGGACCGGTTTGACAGCTCGCCCGGTCCTGGTTGATACTTGGCGGAATCTGCACCTATGTCCTGGTCTGACCCACACAGGCCGATCGGAGAATAACAATGCGCATGTGTGGCGAGGCTGTGTGGCGGACCGTGGTTGGAAATATACGCAGACATAGAATGCTAGTCAAGTTAGCGACGATGTCTGTGATGAGATCAGTTTTAAGAAAACCATAGGTCTGTGAAGCATCGCTAAGTGTGCAATTCATAGAACACTGCACGGGCTATACTTTAAGACGATTTTTTAAAATCTGAAGTTGACCTATACCGTCGTCACAGATCATAGGCGTAGGAACAGGGGGCCCAGGGGGCCATGGGCCCCCTTTTCGGCCAAAATTTCTGCTAAAATATTTGATTTTGCTTTGTGAGTAAATTTGTTGATAACAAAAGGTGAGAAGCGTCCAAATTTGCAAATAAATCTTATATAGGGGGTTGGGTTTCTCTCAAGTCAAGATCAAAGTTTCACTGCCCCCCCCCCCCACACACACACACACACTTTTCGTGACGTTCCTACGTCCCTATCACAGATGTCTTGGAAATAGTTATCCGTCGTGTCGTTTGCGACGATCGAGAAATTTGCATTGCACCAAAACATAAAGTGTTGATATTTTTACCTGATCTCAAGGTCAAGGTCAAATTTAAATACGTAGCCAGTCAGATGCTCTATCAGCTGCACACCTGGCGATGCTTCATAGACCTAAGGTTTTAAATACTGTCGTCGCAGGTATCGAAAATGTCGTCGCAGATATAATCGCTAAGTTAAAAGGATATTGCCACCTCCGGAGGATTTCTAAAAAGCAACTTAAATGAATGGTGGGGATCAACAATCTTGTATGCTCAAGCTCAAACTTGCTCATGCAGCACCTAAAGCAGTGTATCGGCAAAGCATTTTGTATTTATTTCTGACTCCAAAACGTTGGTCCCAGCTGTGATCAGTACTAAATTCATGATGACCGCTCTCATCCAGTTTGGCGGTGGTATTGGCGGCCGCCCAAAGCCGAAGCGTACGAATTCGCCGAGACTTGACCTTGAAAAGTCTATCTGTGTTATAAGGTATAGGTCACATAACTCCTACGGTCCCAAAGTCGAGCCATAGCAATTCTTGCTGTTTTATTATGAAAGAGGCTAAGGTTGTTGAAAATATAATTAGCTGCATACGCCTTTTAATTTTAAAGTGCACTGACGGAATGGTGATGTTGAGTTTGCAACATTCAAAAGAAAATAACAGTCCGCAAAGAAGTGATTCTAAATAGTGATGTGGCCACTCCAATTTTACGAATGCTTGGCAAGCATGAGTGGTGCAAATGTATTTTTTGATCTAATAGGGGGAGTTTCGGGAACCAAATTTTGCAGGTGAAATTGGACACGCTTAATCGACCGATACACACCAAAAACTCCATATTGGCCTGCGAGGTGGTAATGTCCCTTTAATGGATATAAACTCGCCCGAATGTGTTGGCGGAGCGTGAAGTACAGAGCGGCGTGATGCGAACATACCAGTGCGAGGCCCACTGCATTTGTTTGCGTTTTCGCGTATAATCATCAGGTGGACGTTTGCTTTCGTATTTTCGGGGTTCTACATTAGACATGACACGTGACACGTGGCACATGTGACACGTGACACGTGGCACGTGGCACACATGTTACACACGTGACACGTGGCATGATTAAGAAAGAAATACACGTAAAAGTGCCTGGTGCCAGCGCGGTTCGGATAATAACTAATCTACGACTAATCTACGATACCACGACTAATCTACTAATACCACGACTAATCTACGAATACGCCATGAGTAGACAGCTATACCGACTGAGCTATTTGGGCTGATGTGATGAACACTGTTATTCAGTCTCCAATGTTGGATCTCTGCCACCTCAGGACAGGTGACCCCTTGACCCTCGAGACAGACGGCCCTGACCACCACCCGGGTCGCGGCGCATTGCATTTCGACAACGCCCCGCACTCCCTCCCTCCCTCCCCCTCCCCAGGTCACGCATCTGCCAGACAGACACAATAGCCGTTTTCACGATGGTTATTTTATTGCATTGGTACCATCCGTAAAGTACCACATTCTTGAAGTACCTAATCTAGTTGAATGGGTACCAACATACGGTGGGGAAACCCCCTTTTTCGTGCCCATCGCGACCGTAGCGCCACGTGGTGGCAAGGGAAGATCATTAGTAAACCGACTGTACACAAAACCCCAATGGATATTGGGGTAGAACAACGAAGACTACATTTAATCTCAGCGCCAGTTTTTGTTTGACACTGCCTCTCTTCTCACCAGGACCCGACCTGAACCGGCGCAGCCTGGACGATCTCTGTTCGGGTCTGATGCTGGCCGGCGCCGTGACCGAGTGGGGTCACGGTCTGGGCTGGGGCTGCGCCCAGGGCTGGGGCGGCCCCGCCACCGCCTTCGACACTGGATACTACTACGGAGACGTGGGCGCGGTCGGCGCCGAGGCCGACTACGACTGCGAGGCCGACTTTGGCGATTTTGGCGGCGACTTTGGCGGATTCTAGACGAGTTTGGGCGGTGTTGGATGAGATGGGAGTGAATGCAACTATCTCTCGATGCAATTTCAGGTTTGGCGTTTGGTGGCGGAAGGTATATTCCCCAGACTCCACCCGTCGGGGCGAAGATGTTTGGACAAGTATATGTTGCATGTTACCCCGAGTGAGGGTGAGAATTGTAGTGAAGAGTGCAGCAACTTCACTGGGATGCTGAAGCTGTGCTCACCCCGTGAGCTCCCAGCGGTGTTTCTCGCGGGGAGTTGTGTCGCTCCTCATGGAAGAATGTTTAGTGCACCCAGCGGGTACTGCCATACACTGACGATAAACTTTCCTGTATGCTGTGGCTCTCACTTCATCCGCCCTTTCTAACATCATCCGACCACCCTCCTTTACATGCTAAACCTTTTCAGTCCCTACTCAGCGCAAAGTGTGCGTCAGACGCAGCCATTCCCAAACCAGCTCCGCGGAAGAGGGAGGAGGCGACACTGCTCTCCTTTGCCACCCAAATCAATACGAGTCTCATCTGCGGACGCCTAGGCGGCGTGCTGCCAGATAGGTCACGGCTACATCCCAGCTCCCGGCAGGCAGGGTGGCTGCGTACGGACATGACGGTCGGCGCAGGCCACAGGGCCATTCCTCTGCTGTGTGCGCGCCGAACTGTGACGCGTGTGCGCTCAACCCTGGCGTGGTCTGTCGTCGCAGACAGCGTTGAGTGGTGGCGAACAAAAGAGACACTACAATTTACAGCTCCTTCATTGGTGAGGCGCAGACGGCGCGGATTCGTGTGAGGCTGACACAATTGTTTGTCTGCAGCCCCTGAAGGTGGTCCGGCGATGACGTAAGTCAGTCAAGTGGGCAACGCACCTCTGGTCGGTATCCGACCCTGTTGTGTACTTTCATAAGCGGCGCTGTAGACTGTAGAGCGAGGTGCTACCGCCTCTGTTGAGTGTCCGCCGGTGGTGAGGTGTTGCGCTGTCTGCTGGTCGTAACTGTGGGGTCGGACGGCGAAGGCGCGCTTGGGCGAGGCAGGAGCGCGTCTCGAATCTCATCTCCGACCGCTCTGGGTGTGTGGGCGGTGCGGCTGGGCGTTTATGCATTGTTAACGGCGTGGGGTGTCTAAACTGACTGATGGCATCTGCCAGACCGGTCTAAGATGACCGCCAGCCGACACCACTCGCTTGTGAGTGTACACCGTCGGGTTTCATTC
>JAXIVJ010000316.1:102500-212500 GCA_036785665.1 Chirona hameri | reverse complement strand
ACCCCCTCACTGTGCCGGCGTCTCGCACGTCACTCGGCGCCTCATTCCACCGGGCCGCGGCACGGAAGCTGAAAGAGCGTCGAGCGAGCTCTGTGCGGACTCGGGGTAACTGTAGCAGCCCTCTACTGAGCCTCGGGTTTCTCTTACGGACACATGTTGGCGATACTGCAGCAGATCCCGCAAGTCCGTTGGTGCATGTGCGCTGTTCAGAAGACGATGCACCATTACAAGGTCTCGCTCGGTGACAATATGGTCAACTCTCGGCCACCCGAGTTCACTCAGGTGAGGTGTTATATGCTCATGACGACGGCAGCATTTCACGATTCTGGCCCCGTAGTTAACGATTTTTTTAAAACGCGTTTGCGTTATGTTGCGTTTCAACCCGCCCAAACGGTTGCGCAATACATGATATGCGGGAAGACAAGAGCTTCTATTTTTTTTTACTTGTGGCAGCCGGCGAGAAAATTTGGCGAGACCAGACAGAGTGGCGTAACAACGCTGCACTACGACAGAGATGTGTTTTTCGAATGTAAGATTACTATCCAAAATGAATCCAAGAATTTTGGCACTTGATGAAGGGCGAAACATTGCATCACCAAATTGTACTTGGAAATTATTACTGATCCTCCTCTGTCACGAGGATAAAAGAGCAACCTCTGTCTTTGTAAAATTAATTTTTAGTGAGTTTTCCGCAAACCATCGATGAGCTCTGCTCAGCGTTTGACCTTATTATTGCTCCAGCTCTTCTATTTGATTGGGGCTGCCGCTATGAATAAACTGCACGTCATCAGCATATACAACCATCTTGGCGTCACTTATAAACAAAGTCAGGTCATTTGTAAACAGCAGACAAATCACCGGCCCCAAAATTGAGCCCTGGACCACACCATGCGTAATAGGAACGGTCTCCGCAAAGCCCCCGCGGACCCTCTGGTGACGGTCCTGAAGCCAGTCACTGAACCAGTGTGTGTCCACGCCGTACCAGCCCAGTTTGTACAGGAGCCGACCATGCTGGACGCTGTCAAAAGCCTTAGACGTGTCGGCTGTCGTCAGACAGCCGATCATCCTTTGGTCTATGCTTCGGGTGATGTAGCTGACAGCATCCAACATCGCCGACTCCGTGGACCTCCCCGGCCGAAACCCATGTTGCTCGTCACACAACACGCCGTGAGACAACAGATAGTGCACCAGCTGAGTACAAACGACCCTTTCAGTAAGTTTCGCCACTGTAGGAATGATGGACACAGGTCAGTAGTTGTTAGGGTCTTTTGAACACCCTGACTTGAAATTGGGACCACAGTTGCGACTTTCCACTCCCTCGGGAGCACACCGGTCACGATAGAGGCATTGACTACATTTAGCAAATGTGGGGCAATCACTGGAAACGTCAGTCGCAACATGCTCACTGTGATCCCATCATCGCCACACGCGTTTGATGACGACATTTGTTTCAAGGCTGCGTGAAGCTCGGGTAGGGTGACGGGGTGAGGGATATACCAGAGGGATACCAGCCAGGCCACCAGCTGTGACTACCAGAGAGGGGGATACCAGCCAGGCCACCAGCTGTGACTACCAGAGAGGGGGATACCAGCCAGGCCACCAGCTGTGACTACCAGAGAGGGGGATACCGAGCCAGGCCACCAGCTGTGGCTACCAGAGAGGGGATACCAGCCAGGCCACCAGCTGTGGCTACCAGAGAGGGGATACCAGCCAGGCCACCATCTGTGGATACCAGAGAGTGGCTTTTATCAGTGATTTTTGTTGTCGCTGTTTGCGTCTTGATGTCCGTGAGGAGCGCCGGGATGCCCGGCGTCGCGGCTCGAGGCTCCGCCCTCTACCGCTTCGGGAAGAGGTATGACCTTGGGCTCCGCCAATCAGCGCGCCCGCCCACGGTCTACCGTATTCTACCGAGCCCGCTGCCCGGTCAGGTCGGGCTGCCGCCCCGTCTGCAGCCGGCCTGGCTGCTGGGCAGAGGCGGTGCCAGGCCCTGGTCCAGCGGGGCGGCCGTGCCGAGCGAGGCGCACCCCAATGTCGGCCGCCGAGCAGTCGCGGCTGAGGGTCGGAGCGCCACGTCTCGAACTGGACAAGGGAGACGACGGGGCGTCCGCGCAGGACAGCGGGTGCAGCGGCGGCGACACCGCACCGAGAGAGACGCCGACCGGCGGTACCGTGATGCAGCACCACCGACTCTGACACCTGGCCAGCACCCCCACCTGTCTTACGACCGCGCGCTCATTCAGGTGCAGCTCACGCCACCTGAGCGCGCCTGTGACACCGCCAGCGAGCGCGCGCGGAGACGGGGTGGAGGTGACATCACTCGGCCCGCAGCAGCGCCCTGCTCCCAGATGAGCATCGGTCATTTAAACGTCCGATCTTTGAGCAGCAAGCTAGATGAAATCAACCTCCTATTAAGCGACCACAAACTCGATATACTCTGTCTATCAGAGACGTGGCTCACACCTCAAGTTCTGGACACATTCCTGGTGTTCCCAGGCTACGCCATTCTCAGACGTGACCGTGACACGCGCCGCGGAGGCGGTGTTGCGATCCTACACCGGGTAGAAATGCGGCTTCAGCGACTCGCCACGTCGGCGGACGGACCTCTGGAGACCCTGTGGGCGTCAGCAATGTGGCCGGGTGGTCGACCAATTACGGTGGGCGTTATATACCTTCGCCCGACAGCCCGGTGACTCCCAGTCTGGAGCACCTGCAGGAGCAGCTTCGAGAGTCCGCCGGCGCAGGAAGGCCCGTGTTTCTCCTGGGCGATACCAACTTTAACGTGATGGACACCAGCTCGTCCCAAGTACGCCGCTACTCCGACATTATTAGCGAGCTGAATATGGTACAGCTGGTGACCAGCCCGACCCACCTCAGCCCAACTCCGTCGGCACTAGATCACGTCATCACCAACATGCGAGAACCGGGCGCCTGAGATCGAGGTGCTCCCTGACGTCATCAGCGACCATCAACCCGTCATCATGAGGGCGCGCCTGGGGCGGGTGCGGAGGGACCCCCAGTGGCGTACTCAGCGCGGCTGGAGACGCGTAGACTGGAAGGCCATCTGTCATGATCTGCTGCTGTCGGACTGGAGTCAGGTAGATGGCGCCACTGACGTCGACGGGTGCGTGCAGCAGTTCATGGCTGTTTGGAACGCTGTGGTGGACAACCACTGCCCAGCGAGAAGAACGCGCATCACGAAGCCGCACTGCCCCTGGCTGACCGACGACCCGTCCCTGAGAGCGCTGATGGCTGAGCGGGACAGCGCCCGCGACACCTGGCTGTGTCTGCGTACACCAGAGGCAAGGGCAGACTTCACCAGACTTCGCAATCACGTCAAGAGCCGCCTCATCTCGAGCAGGCGTGAGTTTCTGTGTGGGGAGATGGCGTCTGGTGGCCACCGTCGCTTCTGGCCGACCTTCAAGAGGTTTGCCGTTGCAACCTCGCCGCCGGCCGGGAGCGCATCTGTGGCGAGCCCTGAGAACGCCGAAACGGCTGCGGACGAGCTCAACCGCCATTTCTCATCCGTGGGAACCTGCATCGCCACCGACCTGCGGAGCGCAGTCATCGACGGCAGCAAGAGGCCCAGACCACTCACCGTCTGCGCAGCCAGCTTCTCCTTCCGACCGGTTGACGCTTCCGGAGCTCTCCCGGTGCATCCGACGTATGCGCGCGTCGCGAGCTGTTGGTCTGGACGAGGTGCCACTTCAGGCTGTGCGCGAGTGTTTCCAGTTATCGGCCCACATCTGCTAAAACTTATAAATATGTCAATCGTCACCAAAGTGTTCCCCGATAGCTGGAAAACTGCATGTATTGTTCCCATCCCAAAGTCACGTGACCCTGCCGTTCCGTCCGATTATAGACCGATTTCTTTGCTTAGTGTTTTGTCTAAAATTTTAGAAAAAGTAATTTGTACACAACTGACCGAGTTTTTAAACATCACAGGGGCTTCTGCATTCATCCAATATGCATACAGATCTCGCCATTCAACAGAGGACGCCGTGCTCGCCGCTGTCGAGCGCCTGGTCACCAACATCGACGAAGGCCTTGTATCGTCGGTAACGACGATGGACCTCTCGAAGGCGTTCGACAGCGTCGACCACGGCCTCCTCCTCACAAAATTGTCATGGTATGGTGTAAATGACGTGGACTGGTTTAGGAGTTATTTGAGCGGCCGAAGGCAGATGGTGCGTGGTGGACGGTTGACTTGTCCCGTGACTTGTGGTGTGCCCCAGGGATCGATTATTGGTCCAGTCTTGTTCATTTTGTTCTCAAACGATTTATTTGGATATTTGACCCATGGCCGCCTCATCTCCTACACTGACGACACCGTGCACGTTGACTGCGCGTCCCCTAACGGACCTGGTCTCGCCGGGCTAAAAATTAGACTGGAGCTCACCTTGCGTGAGCTCCAGTCTTGGTTTGATTCTACTCTCTCAAAATGAACGCGAAGAAAACTGCTTTCATGCTTGTTGGCTCAAAGAAAAATTTGGCAAAAAAGGAAAAATTTCGGTTTGAATTAAATGGTTCCGAGGTGCAGGCCTCGACCAGCATCAAAATCCTCGGCGTCGTGGTGGACCGTGGTCTGTCATGGGACGCGCATGTCTCGAGTGTCTCCAAAAAATGTAACGGTATCCTCGTCTCTCTGTACAAAGTTCGGCATTACTTCACCTCAGAAGCCCTTAAAATTATAATCCAGGCGTACGTGTTCCCACATATCACGTACTGCCTGTGCGTGTGGGGAGGGGCGACCAAGGGTCAACTGGTCAAAATCCAAAAACTGATAAACTTTGCCGCTCGTATCGTCACAGGACTCAAAAAGCATGATCATATAACCCAGGCTCTAAATTCTTTAGGATGGCCGAAGATCGAGACCCTGGTGGCGCGCCGCGACGCCGTAAAGGTGTTTAAGGCGCTCAGAGAGGAGGGAGCGCCACCCGAGATACGCGCTATGTTCACCCCACGTGCCGCTGTTTCCACACGCGAGACGCGCGCTTCTGATCGAGGTAGCCTCCACCTGCACAAGTGCAGATTGACCGCCTCTCAGAAGGCTTTTTCGTATCGGGCTGCAGTTGTCTGGAACCGCCTGCCACCACAAGCTTGTGCCGCCCATTCATTGGATGGTTTTAAGACCGCTATGCGAAGTGTGATTTTACCGATGTAGTGTAGTGAAGTGTACTCGTTTTTATCGTATTTTGTATATTATTTGTAACACTGACATGAAACCAGAATAGCCACCTCGTGGATGGTTTTTAATACACTGATTGAGAGGGGATACCAGCCAGGCCACCAGCTGTGGCTACCAGAGGGGGGATACCAGCCAGGCCACCAGCTGTGGCTACCAGAGAGGGGATACCAGCCAGGCCACCAGCTGTGGCTACCAGAGAGGGGATACCAGCCAGGCCACCAGCTGTGGCTACCAGAGAGGGGATACCAGCCAGGCCACCAGCTGTGGCTACCAGAGAGGGGATACTAGCCAGGCCACCAGCTGTGGCTACCAGAGAGGGGATACCAGCCAGGCCACCAGCTGTGGCTACCAGAGAGGGGATACCAGCCAGGCCACCAGCTGTGACTACCAGAGAGGGGGATACCAGAGATGGGGCCACCAGCTGTGGCTACCAGAGATGGGGCCACCAGCTGTGGCTGCCAGAGAGCGGGATACCAGAGATGGGGATTCTCCTGAGCTCCTCTCTGGAGTGTGTAAAACTCTCCCACCAAACCAGCAGCATTTGGAGGAAGGCTGCAGCTGGCGCGCCGCGTCGCTCTCTCCGATTGGACCCGACCGATTGGCCTCTGGTGGCGGCGATCGAGGTCGCTGGCGCGGGGGGGGGGGGCTGGAGGGAGGCTACATCGACCGTGCTCGCCACCCCGAGCGGTCGGCGTCAGGTCTCGTTCGACTAACGACCCTTTGAATGGCCCCGGGTCGACAGGATCACTGAGCAGCGCTCGGCCATGTGCTCGCGGCCCGGAGAATACACAGTGAATGTCTGACGGTGCCTCTGCAGCTGAAAAAGAATGGCGTTGAAACCATTCTCATACTGTCCGCATAATGACCGCGCCTTTCGAGGCGAGTTGCGACTGGTGCGGGTAAAATGTGGCACAACGCTTTCCAGAGAACGGGCGCTGGTAGACGGAAGAAAGGGTGTTCAGATTTGCATAAAGCGAGGCTGGCGAGCTTGGCAGCTACTCCTGCACTCCACCGCAAACCTTTCTGATCTTTACCGTGGTCCTTTCCCAGAGGTTTATGCCGGTCTGCGTACAAACGTAGAGAGCAAGCTATCAGAACCGCAGTCAACTAAAGTTTCTGGCAGGGAAACAACCGATAGCCTCACTCACTCAGTCTCATCTACAGGGTGTTTCATAAAGAATGTCAATTTAAAAGTAGAAAGTACAAGTAGTAAATATAGTCGGAGCACGTGCAAATTTACAAGTATTGTTGGAAATTGTTGGACATTTTGATTTCCAACACGTGACATAGCCTTCACACAGCCAGTGCAAGCTGATAGGTGAAGATGCCAGACTGCCCTCCTCGCGCTCGCCCGACGGCAACATACGAAATATTCCAAATAGCAGTACGCAGTAGGCATGGATGATCTTCAAATTCAGAAATTTGGGGTGAAATCGAAGTTAAAGTGAAACTTTTGGCTATACTTTATATTCAGCACATTAAATATGGTCAGAATATCGCATCTGAGAGGTTGATCCTAAGATTCGTAACGAAAAAAACTAAAGTTCGACCCCAAACCCATCTGCAGCCGGGCTGAAGCTCTGCAGGTGAGTGTTCTGTCGTCTGACTGACTAGCCGTGGACCGTCTGGAGCCCATGTCTGTCACCACTAGGCTACTAACTTTGTTGTCATTGACTCTTGCGGAGCTAAGAAAGACATCCTGTTTTGTCTAGACCGGCTGCAGGCTATACAGGAGCTGGCTGACGCCATAGACCCCGAAGAAGCGATC
Source organism: Chirona hameri (assembly GCA_036785665.1). Classification (NCBI taxonomy): domain Eukaryota; kingdom Metazoa; phylum Arthropoda; class Thecostraca; order Balanomorpha; family Balanidae; genus Chirona; species Chirona hameri. The sequence continues at coordinate 205,547 of JAXIVJ010000316.1, read as the reverse complement.
CGGACCATATGCCATCTCCATTGAAATGCCCGCAAAGGGCATTGTACTTTGGCATGATGTCGTGTAGCCGTCTTGCTAGATAGTAAAATCTCATTACAAAAATGCAAATGCAAATGCAGAATATTCAACTTCGATTTCATCCAAATTTCTAAATTTGAAGATCATCCATGCCTACGGCTATGTGATGCCACCAGTGGCGTCGCCGAGCATTTTTGAGTGGGGGGTCGGCTGAAAATCCGAAAAAGTGTACCCCCATTTTTGTGCGTGTATTTAAGTCTTTGCAGCATTTTATGTGGATTTTCATGTTATAGTAGGCACTTGTTATTTAGCGCCGTCAAGTGGCGCGATTTTTTTTACGGGTTTTCCTGATAAAACCCAGAAATATAAGCGGTGGGCCATGTATAGGATAAGAATATAAAAATGCTATAAACTCAATTCAGCGTTACAAGGAACCGAATACGATGATGATGGCTTCGTTATGATGATGGTCACCGATGTGACGCCGCGAAGCGGCGTGACATTTTTATTTTAGGTTGTGGAAAACGAAATTTTAATATTGGAACCAGACCGTGAGTGGAACCAGACCGTGAGTCAAGCCTCAGGTAACCCCTTTTCCTGGTTATACATCTCGGTATGATGAAAAATATTGAAATGAAGGTAGTTCTTCATATACATTAGCCTCGTATAGTAAATCACGATGACCGTCGGCAGTCAGCGCTCAATAGTACATATGATAATAATACTGTATACATATGAACCAAACTGTAACACAACTAGTAACAGTGCAAATGGTTTGAAATCAGCAAGGGAGCAGAACAACTTTTCCGCGCATAAATGTTCCCTGTGGATCTGGAGGAGCCTGGGGGAGATGGCTTGGAGAGATGGTCCTGGCCTGGTCCCCACTATTAGCTCTTCGGTCCAGCAAGCTGGGCACCGCTTGAGCAGCTTCCGGTTGCCGATGTCCGCGTCTTTGCGTTTGCGTCGCCTTTTTCGTAACTCGGCAGACTAGACAAACATGTAGCCCGCTTGAAAGTTAATATTTTATGAAGGGAGTGGGCAGGGGCGTAGGAACTATGTTCAAGTTGAGGAGGGGGGGGGGGGGGGGGGGGGGGGGAGGAGGCATTCTGCAGTTGATTCTTTCCATGCAATGCCCATAGGCGTAATGTTAAAATCTAAAATGTTTGGCGGGGGCGGCTGCCCCCTGTTCCTACGCCTATAGGAGTGGGCCCTGGTGGAATTCATTTTCCCATTTTCCAAATTTGTACAAGAAATGCGAAACTTGTGTCATGCCGCGAAGCGGCGCAAAATTTCCACTTTTTGACTGTGGATAGCTGAACTTTGACTGCTGCAAAGGCAATTTTTACGATAAATTGTTCACTTCTCCCGCAAAAAGTGGTGTGTGTGGTGTGTGTGTGTGTGTGTGTGGGGGGGAGGGTCAATCACCCCTCCTTCTGAGAGTGGGGGGGTCGGGGGACCGTCCTCCCCGACCCTTCCGTCGGCGACGCCCCTGCATGTTACGGATGGAATTTCCTTCGTTTTACTTTCGGAGCAGCGGTGTGTCGAAAGGAAAACTAAGGAAATTTCATCCGTAACTGACTGAGCCACGTCGCAGGGGTGTCCCCCCCCCCCACACACACGCAGACACTTGGCTTCAGCCTCCCCAACTTGGACGAGTAAGGAGGTTAAATCCGGGGAGAAATCTGTATTTTGGTGGATTTTGATGGTACTTGCGATTTTCCCAGTTCAGCCCCCCCCCCCCCTCCCTACACACACACAACTTTTCTGGAGAAGCTACGCCCCTGCCACGTCGTATTTTGCATATTCCAATCTTGATTTTAATAGGAATTACATGCAAACTAGAATCAGCTTCCGCCATAAAAAGTGTGTTGGGGGGGGGGGGGGGGGGGGGGGTCGGACGCCATAAAAAGTGTGTGTGTGTGTGTGGGGGGGGGGGGGGGGAGGCCCCCCTGTTTTCCACCATGCCACACTGGCTGTGTGAAGGCTTTGTCACATGTTGGAAATCAAAATTCCAAGAATTTACAACAAATACTTGTAAATTTGCACGTGCTCCGACTATTTTTACTACTTTTACTTTCGATTTTAAAATTGACATTCTTTATGAAACACTGTAATAAATACATTCGCATGTTTTTTCCCCCAATACATTTTTGCACATTCTTATAGGAAAATATTCTAGTTGGTTTATTGGTAAATTAGTGTTTCATCCAAAAATTAGTAGTTGGTGCGCCCTAAGACCCTAATCATCATCATCATCATCATCCTAAAATTTGAATATTCTTATGTGCTATGCCAGCAGTTAAGCCTAGTTTAACCTATAGATCAGAAATAAATGGAAATTAAACACATTACAACACGGAATGAAAATGGTATCAGGAACGGAACACGTTTCTCCATGCTGGTTACGGGACGGAATGGAACGGGACAAGTTGTTAACACCTCTGCACCTCTAAATGGGATGGAATAGATGGAAATTCCAATGAGCAGTGGTGGAACGGAACGGCAAGGAACCAATTGCTAAAAGAACATAATGGAACGGGGCAAATTGTCCGGAACTTACCACCAGTTTCACTACCTGACCACCAGTTGAACTGGTGTCACACCAGTCTAACTTCCGAATCTTTGTGATTTCTGCTCGTGTTGTTTTACGCTATTGCTACAAAATAACAATGCTTCTACAAAACACCAAGAACCTAACCTAACCCTTGGATGCAAAATTTGACGGTAAAAATGAAGGCTGACACGCAAGATTTCCCACCGCACCTTGCTGACACTGTATTGTATTTTATAGGATATTAGGACGCTGTACGAGACAACAGGGGCGCAACCACCTATACGGACAGTACGGAATGTCCGTACTGTTTTTGACGGGCGCCGAAGGCGTCCCCTCGGTCCATTTTTGTTTTGCAATTAGCACCGCCAACAGGACAGGCACCAGTGGCGTACAGAGTATACGGTCATTCAGGACATGACCTGGTCCTTTGGACCCGAGGCGCCCATGCAAAGATGGCGCCCCTCCGATCAGTGACGGCGCCCCTCCGGCCCGTGACGGCGCCCCTCCGGCCAGTGACGGCACCCCTCCGGTTAGTGACGGCGCCCCTCCGGCTAGTGACGGCGCCCCCTCCGGTCAGTGACGGCGCCCCTCCGGCCAGTGACCGCACCCCTCCAACCAGTGACGGCGCCCCTCCGACCATTGACGGTGCCCCTCCGGCCAGTCACGGCGCCTCTCCGGCTAGTGACGGTGCCACTCCGACCAGTGACGGCGCCCCTCCGACCAGTGAAGGCGCCCCTCCGGCCAGTAACGGGGCCCCTCCAGCCAGTGACCGCGCCGCTCCGGCGAATGACGGCGCCCCTCCGGGCTCCGACCAGTGGCGGCGCCCCTCTGGAAAGTGACGGCGCCTCTCCCGCCAGTGACCGCGCCCCCTCCGGTCAGTGCCGACGTCCCTCCGGCGAGTGACGGCGCCCCTTCGACTAGTGACTGCCCCTCTCTGCCCGTGACGGCGCCCCTGGCCAGTGACGGCGCTCCTCCGGCTAGTGACGGGGAGGGGGGGGGGGCGCCTCTCCTACCGCACAGTGCAGAAGGAAAGGCGCCCCCCCCCCCCCAGGAAAACTGTCGCCAATATTGATGGCGCCCCTCAGGCCTCAAGGCAATTACCTGGTCCTTTGTGAATTTCTGCGCACGCCACTGACAGGCACTCCTGGGAGGGAATCGGACAATTTGCACTCCTAGAAGTAAATGGCGACTTAGGAACAGCATAGGCGTCACTAGAAGCAAATGCCGCCCCCATGGAGCAGAACAGGCGCCCTACCGGACAATAAGCAAATGCCGTCCCCACGGGGTAAAACCTTCTAAATTGGACAAATGCTCATTGTTCATAAGCAGCTAATGCTGCCACCCATTGGGAAGAACAGCCGCCCACGAAGTCGGACAATGGGCTTCCTTAAAAGCAAATGCCTCCCCCATGGACGAGAAAAGGCGCCCTACCGGACAATAGGCAAATGCCACCCCCATGGTCTCATACACTGGCGGATCCAGGGGGGGGGGAGGCATCAGGAGCAAATGCCCCCTTCCCTCCCACAAGAATCTGATTGGTGGGGGGGGGGGGGGGGGGCATTCAATGCAAGTATGCCACAAGTTTCACAAGTTTCACAAGTTTCATGACACAAGTTTCACAATTGCTTATACAAATTTGAAAATGGGAAAATGAATTCCATTAAGTGTCTGTCAGAGGCTCTCTCTCCTTGGCGGTAATTGCTGGCCACAGGGCCCAATCCCTTCATAAAATAATAACTTTCAAGCGGGCTACATGTTTAGCTAGCTAGTCTGCCGAGTTCCTAAAAAGGCGATGCGAACGATAAGGACGCGAACATCGGCACCCGGAAGCTGCTCCACCGGTGCCCAACTTGCTGGACCGAAGAGCTAATAGTGTTTGGGGACCAGGCCAGGACCATCTCCCAAGCCAACTCCCACGAGGCTCCTCCAGATCCACAGGGACCATTTATGCGCGGAAAAGTTGTTCTGCCTCTTGCTGCTTTCAAACCATATGCACTGTTACCAGTTATTTGTTACAGTTCGGTACATATGTATGCAGTTATTATTATCATATGTACTATTGAGCACTGACTGCCACCGGTCATCGTGATTTACTATCCTAGGATAATGTAGGCATATGCAAAACTACCTTCATTTCAATATTTGTCATCATACCGAGATGTGCAACCAGGAAAAGAGGTTAGCTGAGGCTTGGCTGCAATTACGGTCTGATTCCAATATTAAAATTTCGTTATCCACGACCTAAAACTAAAATTGTCAGGCCGCTTCACGGCGTCGCATCGGTGGACATCTTCATAACGAAGCCATCGTCAGCGTCTTCGGTTCGTCGTAACACGTAAAGCTGAATTTAATGAATAACATTTTTACCTTCTTATCCTCTACAAGGCCCACCACCTATATTTCTGGGTTTTATCAGGCAAACCCGTAAAAAAAATTGCGCTGCTTGGCGGCGCTAAATAACAAGTACCTACTATAATATGAAAATATACATTAAAAATGCAGCGAAGGCTTAAATACACGCAGACAGAAATGGGGGTTATTTTTCTCCATTTCAACCGACCCCCCCCCTAAAAAATTATCGGCGACGGCCCTGCGAGTTGGTATGAGATAAGCGTTATTATACTTATATGTGTATATGATACGCAATATCACGTTTTTTTTCCTCTGAAAAAAGGTGAATTTCTTAACCCGCGCACTGCAGGGTGTTGATTTCCGCCCCCTCAGGTTTTTCAAAGATAGCGAAAAAATGGCGGCGTGCAGCGCCGCTGAGATTTCGCACACCTGTCAGGACATCAATGGCGCACAATTTGAAAAAAAATAACCTCGGGTCATCTCAGGTCAGGTCACCAGACCAGGTCAAGTGACCCGACCTCCAAAAATGTTTGCAGTTGTGCCAAAGCCAGAGTTTTTCACAGATCAGTTTGAAACTTACAGGATGTCATGAAGGCATAAGTACTTACAATTCGTTTATCTCAGAATTTTGATATCGGTGACCTAAGGTCAGGTCAATTTCGTAACCTCCCCATAATAAGTCAATGGGGAAATATACAAATGCTAAGGATATGCATGATATTAGTCCAATTACTTCTGGCTCATGTTATTATAGGATATTATTGATGATCCAAGTGCAAGTTTTGTTCAGTGACCCCTATTGGGTCATTTGAGGTCATGCGAGGTCACCATCACTTTTTTGTCAATAACTCCCGACATAGTGAAGATAGAGAAGTAAATCAGACATCAATGTGTTTGTATCGTCGAGGCACGTCTTCCCATATGCAACATGCCCTACTTGGGTCATCACTTGACCTTGACCTGAGGTCAATTTTTTAAGTTAATTTAAAAAAGGTCATTATGTATATAATTCAAAGTGCCTTGACAAGACTAACACAATGGCGTAAATAGTTTTACGTTATCTTTATTACATAAAAAGTTAATAGCGAAAAACGATTTAGCAAAAAACTTCATTTTTTCTTTTTTGACCTCTGGAGGCTCAAATGTTGAACTGAGATCAAATTTGAGGACACTTTAGCGATTGCAAATTTCACTGGCTGGCGTTTGCTTTTTCTGTTTGTTTTTAACTAGCATAGTTTCTGAGAGATATGGGAATTTCTGGAGCGATGTCCTAAAACAGGACAAAACTGGAAAATTTGACCTTTGATGACTTCTGGTGACCTCAATTTTGACCTGACCTAAAACAATACTTTATACTTTCGATAGAACATGTATCAAACTATCAAATTCTGTTTTTCGCTTCTCGCTACGTAGCGTAGTTTTCGAGATCTCAGGGGGGGGGGGGGGGCGGGAGGAAATCAACCCCCCTCCTGCAGTTCGTGTTCGGCGCAAAGCCCCTGCATAAAGACATAAAGACATAAAGACATAAAGACATAAAATAAAAGTGCAACAAAGAGCCTCTTGGGCCCATCCGAGGTTGCACCCCCACCCGCCCTCCCTTCTCTGTAAAGTATTTATCTAATCTAATTTTGAAGGAAGCAAGTGTCACTGCATCAGCGACATCCCCTGGTAGCATATTCCAATGTCCTACAACCCTTCTACTGAAAAATGACTGTCGTAGCCTAGTCCTACTTTGTTTCATAATGAGTTTATGCTGATGACCTCTACCTCGATTTTCCCTATTGAACTCAACCATTCCCTTTAAATATCCAGAATGCTGACCATTTACAAATTTGAAGACTTCAATTAGATCTCCTCTTAGCCTTCTATATCTAAGTGAAAACATACCCAATTTCTTTAATCTATCTTCATAAGGTAAACTACCAAGACAATTAACAATTTTTGTGGCCCTTTTTTGAACTCTTTCTAACAACCAGCAATCTTTCTCATATGTTGGAGACTAGGCTTGTACACAATACTGCAAATGTGGTCTAACGTATGCACAATACAGTTTTGTTATTACCTTTTCACTCTTGTAGGAAACATTTATATTAATGGCCCCTAGCATTCTAAGTGCCTTTTTCCTAGCTTCTACAACCTGGTCTGACGATGATAGTCTATTGTTTACCACGACACCTAAATCTCTTTCCTTTTCAATCTGCTCCATTTTCTGCCAACCCATTTCATACCTATGCTTACTGCTAACCCGTCCAGCGTGCATAATCTTACATTTACTCAAATTTAATTTCATCTGCCATGCTTCAGACCACTCAACTAGCTTCTCCAGATCTGATTGAAAAACATCCTGCTCATGTTTTCCTCTAATAATCCTGACAACTTTTAGATCGTCTGCAAATTTCAAGACTTTGCTGTCTATACTGTTCTCAATTGCATTCACAAATATTATAAAAAGCAATGGGCCCAGGACTGAGCCCTGTGGAACCCCTACTGAGAACCTCCTTCCATTGTGATTGGCACCCATTCAATATAACCCTTTGCTGGCGTCCTGAAAGCCACGTTTATATCCAATCCAGAATCTTGCCCCTGATCCCATGAATTTTAAGTTGCAACCCCAGTCTTGTATGGGGGACTTTGTCAAATGCTTTACTGAAATCAAGAAAGGCTACATCTAGCTGTTTACCCTGATCAAAGCTATCTGTTACAACATCCAACAACTCCAGAAGATTAGTTAAACAAGAACGGCCTTTCCTAAAGCCATGCTGTGTATCCTTAATGAGTTCATTTTGCTCCAAGAATTCAACAATCTTATCTTTGATGATTGATTCAGGCACCTTGCAGACTAATGAGGTCAGACTAACCGGTCTATAGTTTTCCTCTTTACTTCTATCTCCCTTTGTATGAATAGGGACAACATTTGCTCTTTTCCAATCAAGTGGAATTTTACTATCTGCGAGTGATTTATAAAATATTATGGCTAATGGAACCGACAACTCCCTTTCAGATTCTCTTAAAAGTCTAGCATGGATTTCATCAGGTCCTTCTGCCTTGTTAGGCCTTACTTTCTTTAGATATTCTAGAACAAGTTCACTACTTATGCCACCTAGCTCTCCTATAGTCTCCTCTGTCTCTGGCTCAGGCTGAAGTGCTGCAATACTACTCTGGTCCTCGATAGTGAAGACAGATTGGCACTGACCATTAAGCACTTCAACCATTTCACTGTCCTTGCTAACTAACGCATCATCTACCTTAAATGGACCTATATTTTTGGAAACTGTACTGAAGAACTTCTTACTATCTGCATTACAATGTCTAGCTAAATCAAGTTCTTTTGCCCTTTTAGCTGCTCTGACCTTTTTCTTAAAGGAAATAGTTCACCTTCAACATTAGTTTTAAACTGAGATAGCTGTTTTGTAGCCCATGTTGGGAAACCCCTATCTGCAAGTTTCCTTGACTGAAAAAGACTCTCCAGCCGAAGATATTTGACTTTTTGGCGAAGGAATTCGGCGCATATATGATATACCGTACCGTCTGAAAGTGCCAGCACTGCCATGGAGCATGCGCAGACCAATAACGCACACCATAACATTAATGATTTACGACCTTCTGTCCTGAATTGGCGCGATGTAGGACCATTTTTGAAAATAAAAAAAGAAACTGTATTAAAAAATATAATAAAATCGTGTTCTGAAGAAAAAAATCCGAAGGTGAACTATTTCCTTTAACTGAATTTCTTGCATTCTGGTAGGCCTTCTGATTTATATCTAGTGAAGATCCCTTCAAAATGCCAAATGCACTTCTTTTAGCTTGTATAGCACTCCTTACTTCTGGGGTAAGCCAAACTGGTTTGCCCTTGGTTCTGTTACATTTGTGCCTGAGTGGTATATGCCGATTCTGAATTTGGCTTAATCTAGTTTTGAAAACATTCCAGGCCTCACATGCATCTAAACCTGCCAACTCAACGTTCCATTTTATCTGTGCGAGGTCATTTATAATGCCATCCCAATCAGCCCGGCTGAAGTTTGGAACAATAATAAGGTTATCTTTGGGCCTTATTTCTGATGAGATATTGAATTTAACCATATTGTGATCACTGATTCCTAGACCTTCGCAAATACTTATGTCACTAACTAGATCACTGTTGTCTGAGAATACAAGGTCTAGAATGGAGCAATGTCTGGCTGGCTCTGTTACAAACTGATGCATGAAAAGCTCCTCTTCAAAGATTTGCCTATACAACCTACACTCATTTGTTTCCTCTGCTATACTTTTGTATCCTCTTAAGTTAAAATCTCCCATAATAAGACACTGAGCCCGAAAGTTCCTACGTATTTCCTCACAAATATCTTGGTCTGTTTCAGCTTGGGAGTTCCTTGGAAGATTCCCTGGTCTGTAAAATGCACCTATCCTCAACCTTCCTCTGTTTCCTGTACCAATTTTAATGTCGAGCCAGATTGATTCTACTTCTTTTACTTTACTAGAATCATCAACTCTAGTAGTGCAATACAAGCTATTTACATATACAAACACTCCGCCCCCCCTGCCGTGATTCTCTGCAGTATGAGAACATGTTATACCCTTGTAACTCGAAATCCTGTAGCCTATCCCTATTATACTCCTCACTAACCCATGTCTCGGTTACACAAATTATATCAGGCTTTTCAAGGGCAACATAACACTCACACTCATCAAATTTAGACCTAATACTTTGGGCATTCAGCAACACACACACTTTGGGCATTCCAGTGCAGTGCGCGGGTTAAGCTCGAATACCAAAATAAGGCGACCGGCCCAAATCCGCGGAGGGGAAAACATGGGGGTACTTTTTTGAAGAAAAAAAATCACCCCACGGAGAGAGGCTGGATCCACCAGTGGTCTCATATTGATTATGGGGATAGAGGCATTATTTTTCAGTACTACAGTATATTACAGGTACATACATGCATACACTACATCTAAAAAAATGACACATTTGTGATATTGCGATTTTTTGTTGGCGATGGCGCCCCCCTTGAGCGATGGCGCCCCCTTGAGCGATGGCGCCCCCATCGCCAATTTGTCCGTGCCACTTTTTTTGGACGTGGTTGCACCCCTGCGAGACAAACACGGTTGCTCCGAGTGTTGGGTACGAGTTCCATCGAGGACATGTTCAAAGCGGCTCTCGACTAGCAGCTGCAAAATAATGACCTTTCCATTCAGTATGGGAAACCATCCTGTGACGTTATTGGGTCTCGCTAGTCACACCCACGGCCCCACAGCACACATAAACGGTCGCCATAACTGTGGGTCGTTCTTATCAATGTGCATCAGACATGCAAAAGCCGATCTATTTCGCTATATATTTATTGTATAAGTAGCTGCATAAGCAGCTACTTACACAGCAGCCGGCTATTGGAACGCCTTCGCTATGAATGACACAATATAAATAGACAAATTAATTGGTCTAACGACATAAAATAATGAAATGCAATCATGGCAAGACAATACATATATATATAAAGGATCAGGTTATGAGTATAAACCTCAGGTTGGAACAGACTCCCAAGAAACATACTGCCGAGATTCAAACGGCCCATTGATGTATCCGACGCAGCGATGCTATGCGATTCCAATGCAGACTCCAATGGAGACTCCATACAATAGATTGTATACAGCCCTCTGGCCCTGTTGACAAACTCTGAGACGACTCCCTGTCCTGTTGACAAACCCCATCCCCGGGCTGCCCGCTGCCGAGTTCTGAACAGTTTCTGGCCCCGCTGTCAGAGCCTCTTCAATCTGCAGATGCGGAAGGGTCGGATTAAAGTACGAGCGAGCGAGGCCGACGCGAATTGCTCTCGGTAATGAGAACTGCACCTCGCGGCGGCCGAATGGCGGCGGACGAGGCCTCGTCGAACTCTGGGGCCAATTCTCTGCCGCCGTCGCCACCGGTGTTATTGCGTGCTGGCTGGCGGGCGCAGCAGGCCTTCCATGGGACTGCTGTCTCGGCCGAGTGTGTCTGGAGCGGAGAGGCAAGGCCGCTGCCAGCGTGCGGCCCAACTCGGCAGCGGGGGGTGGACAGGCGAAACGAGGCAACACCGTAGTCAGGATGGAAGTGCCAACAGTTGGCTCAACAAAGTGGGGCCACATGGCTCAGTAGATGAGGCAAACATAAATACATGCGTGAAGTGAGAGCGGATTTCCGTAGCGATTAGAGAGCATGCCGGTAAACACCTTTGTCACGTTACGATATTTGTGCCTGCGTGTGTTGATATATTTATGTATTAAAAAAAAAAATTGCGTCTCACCCCCAACGGGCACTTCGCCCACTTACAGGTGATCCTTCTCCTCCTCTCTTTGGGATTTGGTTCACGAGGAATTTCCCAATAGCCTCACGGTGGGCCAGACGAGACACCAACTCGGGTGCTCGGTGGGAGTCGAACCCACGATCGGTGCGGTCTCTGTACCGAAGTCTACAGTGTTTACCACCGGACCACCCCGGCCCGGTGTTAAACGATTAAACTAAAGTTAAACTAAACTAAAGTTAAACTATTGTCTTTCGTGTCCAGGTATCTCAGAGCTGTGGCGTCAAAACACGGCCGGAAGACAGATATTTGCACAGCATATGGCACAACAGGCCAAGTGAGCAGCTGCAGCTGGTCTCCACTCAAACCAACTGAACAACTGGTCTCCACTCAAACCAACTGAACAACTAGTCTCCACTCAAACCAACTGAACAACTGGTCTCCACTCAAACCAAGTGAGCAGCTGGTATCCATTCAAATCAAGTGAACAACTGGTCTCCACTAAAACCAACTGAACAACTGGTCTCCACTCAAACCAAATGAACAACTGATCTCCATTCAAACCAAGTGGAGACCAGCTGGTCTCCACTCAAACCAAGTGAACAGCTGGTCTCCACTCAAACCAAGTGAACAGCTGGTCTCCACTCAAATCAAGTGAACAGCTGGTCTCCACTCAAACCAAGTGAACAGCTGGTCTCCGCTAAAACTCGTTATCGTTATTAACTCGTTATCTCCGCTAAAACTCGTTATCGCTGGTCTCCACTCAAACCAAGCGAACAACTGGTCTCCACTCAAACCAAGTGAACAGCTGGTCTCCACTCAAACCAAGTGAACAGCTGGTCTCCATTCAAATCAAGTGAACAGCTGGTCTCCACTCAAACCAAGTGAACAGCTGGTCTCCACTAAAACTCGTTATCGTTATTTGATGTCGTTTATATTTGCTAATTTTATTGGAGGATCTGTGTCTGGTGATCAGTTTAACCATGCATAATTCAACAGGTTCGACATGCATTGAATGGTAGCCTGATAATGCCTCGAGGTCTGGCAATTTCCAGCACGTGCCTGCGCTGCACATTCTGATACTCTTTCTTACTTTACGACATATATTCCCAAAACGATTTTATTCCAGACACTCAATGCCTTCTAGTTGAAGAACGCGTTGCTGGTAGCGGGGTTTCAAGATACATGACCATTTGAGGATTGGACGAGCTGGAAAATAACCTGATTACCTCCGATGGATGTAACCTTCCAGTCCGGACTCCACTGCCCTTTGGCTGTTATGGTTCAGCCTCTCCCTCTAGTGCCGGCAGACAGCTCATCACCATTCTGAACAGACTGAACGGAGACCTCCTCTGGTGTGGGCCGTGTCTGACCTCAGGACTGTGTCTGACCTCCTCAGGGCCGTGTCTGACCTCAGGACTGTGTCTGACCTCAGGACTGTGTCTGACCTCCTCAGGACTGTGTCTTGAGTTCCTCAGGACTGTGTCTGACCTCAAGGCCGTGTCTGACCTCCTCAGGACCGTGTCTGACCTCAGGACTGTGTCTGAGTTCCTCAGGACTGTGTCTGACCTCCTCAGGGCCGTGTCTGACCTCAGAACTGTGTCTGAGTTTCTCAGGGCCGTGTCTGACTTCCTCAGGACTGTGTCTGAGTTCCTCAGGACTGTGTCTGAGTTCATCAGGACTGTGTCTGACCTCAGGGCCGTGTCTGACCTCCTCAGGGCCGTGTCTGACCTCAGAACTGTGTCTGAGTTTCTCAGGGCCGTGTCTGACCTCCTCAGGACTGTGTCTGAGTTCCTCAGGACTGTGTCTGAGTTCCTCAGGACTGTGTCTGACCTCCTCAGGGCCGTATCTGACCTCCTCAGGGCCGTGTCTGACCTCAGGACTGTGTCTGACCTCCTCAGGGCCGTGTCTGGCCTCAGGACTGTGTCTGAGTTTCTTAGGACTGTGTCTGACCTCAGGGCCGTGTCTGACCTCCTCAGGGCCGTGTCTGACCTCAGGACTGTGTCTGACCTCAGGACTGTGTCTGACCTCCTCAGGGCCGTGTCTGACCTCAGAACTGTGTCTGAGTTCCTCAAGACTGTGTCTGACCTCAGGACTGTGTCTGACCTCCTCAGGACTGTGTCTGACCTCCTCAGGACTGTGTCTGACCTCAGGACTGTGTCTGACCTCAGGACTGTGTCTGACTTCAGGACTGTGTCTGACTTCCTCAGGACTGTGTCTGACCTCAGGACTGTGTCTGACTTCAGGACTGTGTCTGACCTCAGGACTGTGTCTGACCTCAGGACTGTGTCTGACCTCAGGACTGTGTCTGACCTCAGGACTGTGTCTGACCTCCTCAGGGCCGTGTCTGACCTCAGGACTGTGTCTGAGTTCCTCAGGACTGTGTCTGACCTCAGGATTGTGTCTGACCTCCTCAGGGCCGTGTCTGACCTCCTCAGGGCCGTGTCTGACCTCCTCAGGTTCGTGTCTGACCTCCTCAGGGCCGTGTCTGACCTCGGGACTGTGCTTGAATTCCTCAGGGCCGTGTCTGCCCTCTTCAGGACTGTGTCTGAGTTCCTCAGGACTGTGTCTGACCTCCTCAGGGCCGTGTCTGACCTCCTCATGATTGTGTCTAACATTCATAGAGCGTCCAGCTGGAATCCTGACCACCATGGCAAAGCAATTTCGAGCCGCTTCAGCGCTAAATATTTGCTCTTGAACGGGATGGCCTGCGGTCGGTGGCAGCGGTGGCAGACAGGTCAGATGACGTCAGAGACGAAACGTACCGTGCTTGAACTTTCGAGCACGTACAAATTTAAACACTGACTTCTGCCTGTGAACTGTAATGACGAGATCGTATACTGGAATCAGGGTTGATGCAAACTGGTTTCCTTAACAATGGGCTGTGATCCCAGAAATAAATCCATTCAAATGTTCAGACTAAAATAAGATTAAATATGATGACGAAACTAGCGCTGTGCCGTTCGGTTCGCTGGTACAGATGGCGATCGGGGATGCTGTCACACCACGTACAGACCAGCAGCACGCAAGTCTTAACTTCATTTTGAGTTGCGTTCAATTTCAAGTCACTGTTCCGAAGTAACTATTTTATAGATAGATAGTTATTTAGTGAAGTTCTTACACTTCATTTTCTTTTAGCAATGCAGATATATTTTGAGACAAAAGTAAAGGTGTCAGTTCGGAAAAAATATCAAACGTTGTTTCATATTGTAAGCATATCACCCCTATTAGTGGCAGGGGGGGGGGGGGGGGTCAGACACAGATTCCCCCCCCCCCGAGATCTCGAAATCTACTAGTCCGATTTTACCAATTCAAACAGGGTTTGACTCCCCCAGACTGATATATATTTTTTTAATCCCAAATTTTGTGAGTTGTGTCGACAGGGGGTAAAAATGCAAAAAATTATAACTTCGTTTAATCCTTCATAACTCCTAGTTCTATAGACCGATTTTGACAAACTTATGTGGATCGACAGCAAATGAATAAAAAATTGATATATCCCGGTCACATTTGAAAATGACAAATTCATAGGCGTTTCCAGGACAAAAAGTATGATATTTTTTAAGCAGAAAATTCTGGAAATTTTCAGATAATCCGCCCAGACTAGTTTTAGGAAAAGTCAGAAAATTTCAGAAGCCTACCTCCAGCCATTTCGGAGATATTTGAGAAGAAAAAAACATCAGGGGTGGGCAAAATCTCCCCCTCCCCTACCACTAATATAGTTAAATTCTGTGAAACACGCCTCATATTCAGTCTGAGCGCGCCTCACATTTACCGAAAAGGCGCCCCTTCGCTGAATGTGATGTGCATTTCATGAACCGAAGGCCTTCGGCGCCCAGGGGGGGGGGGGGGGGGGTATGGTACAATGTCCCCCCTAAATACGCCCCTGGTCAGCACAGGATGTCTAATACGCTTCCATCTGGGCCACATTCGAAAACACAGATACAGTCTCTGTCATGATGACTGGCTCGCATTGTACGGCCAAACGCCATCGCCGCATATCTGCGGTCTGGGGACGTGTATATTTCACAGACAGGTAACAAGCTGTCTCATTCCGCCAACCACCGTGATTGCCACCCACCCTGATCACTGAGTGACACGTCACACGTCACGTCACGTCACGTCACGTCACACATGCCACACTGGATCAGCACTTCACGCGTACCGTCATTACGCATTTTCACTGGTCGGGTTTTGGTCGGTATGGCACCAGTGGCGCCCTCACACAGCGACAGTAGCGCCCTCACACAACGACAGTGGCGCCCTCACATCGCGCCGCACAACGCACGAACCACACGCACGGGACAGCATTCGCCAGCTGTCGGCAGTGTGCAGCTGACCCGTACCGGACCCACAGCACCCACCCACCGTACAGCGACTACGATAAAATCACAGCTGAGGGAAGGCAGTGCAGAGGCGGCTCGAGAGATCACCAAACCGTCACCACAGAGACGAGCCACACACGAATCGTCCCCCCCCCACACAGACACACAGACGAGTAACAGACGCTCGCAAACAAAACTGATCCCACCCACCACGACGACCACGGGGGACGGCACGACACCCGATTACGCTGCAGGTGGAACATTGTGGAATCTCATTATATAATTATGCATTAGCGGAATACGAAGCAAATTCGTAATCAGCAGCACTGTCTATATTATATGCATGTGCAATGTACATATACGTAACACACAGAACTCATAAGCGATAAATAAGCGGTATACCTTGTTTCATTACATTTGGCTTGTACGGACTAGATAATTGATACTAGAGCCCTTCATGGAATGGGAATCCCCATGGAACCCATGGAACGGGATGGAAATGGGTGGGAATGGGGCAAGTTTGGGAAATGTAACGGGTTGGAACGGGTTTGGAACAGACCATATCATTTTCTAGCACCACAAAAAGTGAAATATGCTGAAATGGTGTGAATGGGTGGGAATGGGAGCCGCATCAATTATAATTTGTATTGGAACGGGTTTGGGTCTGGCTGAATGGGCTGGAAGGGATGGGGGCTGAAAATGTGTCCCATGAAGGGGTCTAATTGACACACAAATCACTACCCCGCTCCGAATCACACGCGTTTGTAGCTGGTTGCCCTGCATATGTTTGGAGCAGAGTTCGCCACGGGCCGGGCTGGCGCTACGGGCCATGACCCACCGCAAGGCCTATTTTTACATGTTAACTGGGGGGGAGGCAAATGCCCCCCTGTGAGCCGTTTTGCTCCCCTCCCCCAGTCAATAAATGTTGCCCACCCTGATTTCAGTATGTCCATGTCATTTTTCGCTTGATAGGTATTCAATTAAAATAAAATATGCTTACCTGATGATAAATGTGTACAAAATTCAATGCAAATGTCATGATATTCCTAAGTTTTAGTATTTCCCAGCCAAAATAAGTATCTTTAAATTATTTCCGGCATATCTCGAATTTCAATATCCTTTGAACTCATTAGCGGCAGAGCGGGGGAGATAGGGGGATCAAGAGAGTCGCCAAACAATTTGGAGTGGGGGGGGGGGGGGGGGGGGGGCAAACTACTGAGCCAATTGTGTTCAAATTTGGTGTGTGGTTAGCAGACTGGTTATTGATTCAACTTTTTTGGAACGATTCAATCATGATTCATTTTGAAATCTGAATGATTCAATCACCGTTCGATTCACGGAGAAAATGTTGAAAATTGATTCTTTCCGATTCAAAGAATCAAAACAAATATTTTAATGGACTCACGTTTGATTCAACATTTAAATACATGTGATGAATGTTTGTCAAATCAATACAAATGGAAACATGCATATATATGATCACTAAAACATTGTTACAGCAATATTATTTCAGTATAAATGAATGCAGCCACTGCACTGCATATATTTGCACAATTTACCAGTGTGCTTGAAACGTTAAGAATCGCTAAATCTTTTGATTCAATCAGCCTTGATTTGATGCAGGTTTTGATTCAATCACGATTCATGAATCAAAAGATATGGTGGCGAATCAATTATTTTTTATTCAAGGAACTTTGATTAAACGATTCCAATCGATTCAATCGGTTTCCAATGGAAGGCATTTCGGTTGACCGAATACCGACCGATTTTGGTTGAAGCTAAAAATGAACAAAATTTGACCGATTTTCAAATTTTATACTTATATAACACACTGTAAAAATTGTTTTGTTTAATATCATAAGACACACCTGTACAGTTTCCAAAAAGACAGTATAATTGTAGAAAAAGGAAACCAAATACATTTACAAAGCAAAGTAGTGGATGCTGCAAGCAAGACCGAAAGCACATTGAAAACAGGATGGAAAAATGTGACCTCAATCATTTAATATTAATATGCAGTATAATACATATTACATAAATACATAAATAGGAAGAAATACATTTTATCTTGCCAAAGTTGAAGTGGCATACTAGTTACTGGTTTGTGCTTGCTACTTAATTAAGATGGTATACAATACTTATTTCTGAAGGACCTCACTTCTTCTTGTTTTTCCATCCTGTTTTCAATGTGCTTTCGGTCTTGTTTGCAGCATCCACTACTTTGCTTTGTAAATGTATTTGGTTTCCTTTTTTACAATTATACTGTCTTTTTGGAAACTGTACATGTGTGTTTTATGATATTAAATTTTTTTTTTTTTTACAGTGTGTTATATACATAAATAAGTATACAATTACTTTGTTATTTATATTTATCAATTAAAAAATTTGATCTTCAGTTACCTGAACTTTATTATTATTATTACTATTATTATTATTATTATTATTATTATTATTATTATTATTATTATTATTATTATTATTATTATTATTTTTATTATTATTATTATTATTATTATTATTATTTTAATTTAGTCTGAATGTTTGGTATGGATGGATTTCCGAGGTCAGGACCCGCGCTAAGCAGAGTTTGTGGCGCAGGTCCTGACCTCACCACCCGATCGCGCTGCCCGACATACCTGGACACGGTCCGCCCCTCTCACTGACGTCACCTGAACTTGAGTGCGACCGCTGCCACCGGCCGCAGGCCATCTCAGTCAGGAGCAAATAGCGAGCGCCGAAGCGACTGGAACCCGGGCTGCCACTACCGGGATAGGTCAGAAGTCCAGCGCTCTCCCACTGAGGCGGATTGCCAACTTGAAATGAACTTGACATCAACTTCACGTAAATGAAGTCAGGTGGTAAAATGACTATCACTATCGAATTCTGCGTGGAAAATAACTGATACAACATGTGTTGCATGGCTTTCGTAGATATTTTAAGCATAGTGACTTTTTGTGACCTGACATTGACCTTGAACTTGGCCCACAATCTCACTTTAGGTCATGCGGGATGTGTATCATACCTTTGGCAACACTTTGGGTGATCATGGTCGTAATCGAAGGCTTTGGATGGAAAATATGGCCCATAAGCTCAAATACGTCGATTTTGCTCCTTGATCTGACCGTAACCTGACATTTGACCTCACTTTGACATTTATGAGTATGCTTTAGATTCATCTCATTGAGAGCTTTCGAGTGCCGCCTTGCGCGTCTCGCTGCGATCATTGGTTCGGAATATAACCAGGGGGTGGGGGGTGGGGCGTTTAACGCCCCCCCCCCCCCCCGTCAATGGCGTTCGGCTGAGACCCCAGTCAATGCCGGGTTAATATACTCGTACATTGTCAAAGCCTTGTACTCCGCTCAGAATTTACTAGCATACACTGAAAAATAATGAGAACTTTGACTGGTCTTCCTTCGAGAGCCTAACCGGCGCTCGACCGGCAGACTACATCTACCACCACAGGACCCTCTAAATAACAGCAAAGACCCTCTACAGATCGGCAGGGGCCTCTAAAGGCCGACAGAGGGCCCTCTACATATCGGCAGGGCCCTCTTAAGGCCAGCAGAGGGCCCTCTACAGATTGGCTGTGACACTAAGCAGATCGACAGAGCCCCTACAGGCTGGAAGAGGGCCCTCTACAGGTCGGCAGGGCCCTCTACGGGTCGGCAGGACCCTCTAAATGCCGATATAGTCCCTCTGCAGATGGGCAGGGCGATCTACAGATCGGCAGGGCCCTCTAAAAGCCGGCAGGGCCATCTAAAGGCGACAGGGCCCTCTAAAGACCGCCAGGGCCCTCTAAAGGCCGCCAGGGCCCTCTAAAGGCCGACAGGGCCATCTAAAGGCCGGCAGAAAGCCCTCTATAGATTGGCTGGGGCACTCTGCAGATCGACAATTGGCCCCCTAACGGCTGAAAGAGGGCCCTCTAAAAGCCGGCAGGTCCATCTAAAGGTCGACAGGGCCCTCTAGAAGCCGGAATGGCCCTCAAAGGCCGGAAGGGCCTTCTAAAGGCCGCCCGGGCCCTCTACAGGTCGGCAGGGCCCTCTAAATGCCGGCAGGGGGCCATCTGCAGATCGACAGGGCCCTTTAAAAGCTGGTAGGGGCCCTCTCTACACTGTCTGGGCCCTTTTGTACGTATTTACATATACATACCTTTAACAGAGAAGCAAGTGCTGTTATTTATTCGTGTTACGATTTTTTTTAGGTTCGTGGGCGTTCTTTTATGCGACGTAAGGCGTTTCGCGTGCGCCTGACACCATCCAAAACACTGGGGCCTTCGGCCCCAGGGGGCCTTCGCTGGGTCGCCAGAGGGGCCCATCTGGCCTCCATGGCTCTCTTGACCCCCCTTTGCATACGCCCTTGTAGCGCCACCGCCGCTGGTTGTGTCCTCAACCGCCACTGCCTACATATAGCTGCAGTTCTCTAAAGCACTTGTTCTGCCGGCTGTCCTTAGATAAAGCACTTGTTCTGCCGGCTGTCCTGAGCTAAAGCACGAGTTCTGCCGGCTGTCCAGAGATAAAGCACGAGTTCTGCCGGCTGTCCTGAGATGAAGCACGAGTTCTGCCGGCTGTCCTGAGATAAAGCACTTGTTCTGCCGGCTGTCCTGAGCTAAAGCACGAGTTCTGCCGGCTGTCCTGAGATAAAGCACGAGTTCTGCCGGCTGTCCTGAGATAAAGCACGAGTTCTGCCGGCTGTCCTGAGATAAAGCACGTGTTCTGCCGGCTGTCCTGAGATAAAGCACGTGTTATGCCGGCTGTCCTGAGATAAAGCACTTGTTCTGCCGGCTGTCCTGAGATAAAGCACGAGTTCTGCCGGCTGTCCTGAGATAAAGCACTTGTTCTGCCGGCTGTCCTGAGATAAAGCACTTGTTCTGCCGGCTGTCCTGAGATAAAGCACGAGTTCTGCCGGCTGTCCTGAGCTAAAGCACGAGTTCTGCCGGCTGTCCTGAGCACGAGTTCTGCCGGCTGTCCTGAGATAAAGCACGAGTTCTCCCGGCTGTCCTGAGATAAAGCACGTGTTCTGCCGGCTGTCCTGCGATAAAGCACGAGTTCTGCCGGCTGTCCTGAGATAAAGCACGAGTTCTGCCGGCTGTCCTGAGATAAAGCACGAGTTCTGCCGGCTGTCCTGAGATAAAGCACGTGTTTTGCCGGCTGTCCTGAGATAAAGCACGAGTTCTGCCGGCTGTCCTGAGATAAAGCACCGAACAGTCACCGGGACCGGGCCACAGAGTGAAAGACTGACAGCCGTCTTGGAATAAGGCACAGCGCTGGCGTCTTTGGCCTGCTTGAAGGCACCTCCCTGCTGGCCTGAACTGAGCTGGAGAAAGCCTGGATCTACTCTTTAGACCCGGCGCGGATACATGCATCGGGAGGGGGGGGGGGGGGGGGGGGGCATCGGACATGTCTCCAAAACGGTTGAAATCGGCCAAATCTGGACACATTTCATAATTCTAAAAAACTACGCACCCTTTAGTATGACAGCCAGACAGATAGTATATATAGTTTGTATCTCTCGTTGTTTAGGAAAATAATTTGTCGGCTGACCTTTACTTCGTAATAAAATGCAAGAACTTCAACACTCCTTGGATGACCTTTGATGAATCTTAACTTAATTTCCGGTCAGTTCCTTATAAAAGGACAATATAAACACTTCGAGGAAATGTTGATCGTGTCTTGTGGCGAAAGGCGAATTGAATTACACCCGAATGTGTCAGACAGGCAGTGCAGTCACATTGTTCTGTAACGCAGGATAAGTGAAACACAACTTTATTTCCGAACACACTCAAATGTACCATTCCATACCATGCACCATTCGCATTTCAACACCCCACAATGATATATTCATTTCACAATCACGCGAGTGCGTCGTATACATGTGTTATATCAGCCCTTGACTGGATTTGTCTCAAAATACACGGTTCAGTAACACAGTTTGTTGATTGTGCAGTTTCCTCTAAAAAAAGGCTTACATAAATATAATGCGAAAATCACAAAATACATTAAAGCCGCACATGACTAAAACAAAATCAAAATTAGTTGTAGCAAATACGCTTTAGTTAGTCACCTTAGAAATATTTTAATGATGACGATTATGATTGGGGCTTAAGTGCGCCGCAACAAGATAGTTATATGGCGCCCATGGCACAATTTGAAGTGTCGGTGAAGGCAGCTGAGACCAGTCGTGACATCAAGGCATGCAGAGGCATATGAACTATGAAACGAAACACCGTTTCAATGATAATAACAGTACTACGTCTTATGTGTGGCCGGAAAGACGTCATGTTTTCACATAGCAGGACGGAGTCGGTTCACTCTGCAATGGGTTGCCACTTGTGTGACCTAGTTGCAGCTATGGACGGGCGGAGGACGGATTCATATGAATGGACGGCAGCGTATGAGACTGGATACTCCAATCTGCTTCCCACGCCTGCAGCACAAAGCCAGGAACTCACACCACTGCCATGTAAACCCTGCAACCGGCACCGGGGGCGCAGTCTTACCAACCGAATCTCTCCAGTGACTCAATCAGCTTATCGACAGTTCACGAAGATGGTACTGCTTGAGAGTGTTACACCGACTTACTTCCAGCTACCCCAACGCCCTTCATTGATCAGGGCCATCCAATTGACAATCACACACAATCCACTTGAGTTGCACATGCGTGTCCAGCACTGCATGATTGGGCGGGCTTATTACTGCTGTTCGCGCGAACATTCGCGATTGTCCACTGAAGTCACTGCACTGAACTGAAAACCCCGATTGTCTGAGTATCCTGGAGAACATCTGCAGCATTGGGTCAGGCTGCAGAACAGCCTAGCCCATCCAGCTCCCCGGCGATTGGGTGTAGGATAGAACCGTTGTATTTCAAGCGACCGCCGACAGGGGGCGCTCAGATCGATAGAGATCATCATTTTGGTGGTCCAATTTCCTGACGTCTTCAGATGGGTTTATGACACCATTTCGGAACTGTTGTCGCGGTCGTCCATCCCACCTTCAATCTGAAACGCAAACGTGGTTCGTTACCCAGCGCTGATCATCCAGAAGTGTTACAGAAACGCTAGGCACGTCAGTCTTCGCGCCCCCGATACGTATACATACACCAGTGTTCGTCACGGGCCCATCAACCCCCAGCCCGGCCCCGCCCGGGCCCATCAACACCAAGCTCAGGCCCGGACCAGGCCCGGTCAAGTTCATAAATTTGAGGCCCAGGCCCGGTCCGGTCCGTTCAGATTAAGCATATAACTATTTTCGCAAATTTTGCAATAATTATCATAGCATATTTACTTGTTACAAGCGAGCGCGAAGCGCTCGCTCGTCTTTCCGTGGTATATGGGACAAATCTGAATATGAGCGGCCCGACCCGACCCGGCCCGTGGTGACGCTTTTGAGAAGCTGATATCTCTGCAACCGTCCGTCCGATTGACCAGCAGGCTTCTTTGCTGAGCAGCCCCATCCAATCTACCCTGTTTGAGACCAGTGCCGACTCACGTGGGTGACTACCACTGCGCGTGGCGCGTGCCGCGTGCGGGGTGTTGGAAGGTGTTTCCTCGCAATAACTCCGCAACGGGTGAGCCGATTGTGTTCACATTTGGTGTGTGGTTAGGGACCCCTCAGCCGCCACTTTCCGACAAGTTAGTGGCTGGGTGCCTCTGCACGTGCATACGTGCACACCCCTATTCTATATCTCAGGAACGGCTGAGCCGATTGTGTTCAAATTTGGTGTGTGGTTAGGGACCCTCAGCCGCCGCTTTCCCACAAGTCAGAGATGGGGTGCCTCTGCACATGCGCACGTGCGCACCACTATTCTATATCGCAGGAATGGCTGAGCCGATTGTGTTCAAATTTAGTGTGTGGTTAGGGACCTCTCAGTCGTCACTTTCCCACAAGTCAGGGGTGGGGTGCCTCTGCACGTGAGCACGTGCACACCCCTATTATATATATCAGGAACGGCTGAGCCGATTGTGTTCACATTTTGTGCGTGGTTAGAGACCTCTCAGCCGCCGCTTTCCTACAAGTCAGGGGTGAGGTGCTTCTGCACGTACGCACGTGCGCACCCTTTTTGTATCTCAGAAACTGCTTGCCCGATGGAGTTGAAATTCAGCATACATTTTCTTCGCGCTCGCTCGTTCATCGCCAACTTCGGCGTCTTACTGGTATACTATAAATGTGCAACAATTAACCAACTATTCTAACAAACAAAAAACACAGCCACAGCAACAGTGTGTTGCTGTGGAACTGCTGGTTAAAATATTTTAAAGCTCTGACCCGAGCTTGCGCGCATTATCCAGAGCTCGGTGATTTTTTTAACCGGCATCGTGCCGGGGGGGGGGGGGGGGGGGGGGGGGGGGGGGGTTAGGCACCCCCGCCCCTCAGGTTTTTGCGGGGATAGCGGAAAAACGGCAGCGCTGCGCGCCGCCGTTTTTGACACAGCTGTTTGGGCGCCCACATTATGTTAAAAAAATACTTCAGGTCATCTCAGGTCAGATCACCAGACTAGGTCACGTAACCCCACCTTCAAAAACTTGTAGTCGTAACACAGTCACAGTTTTGTGATTATCGGTTTTACACTTACAGGATTTCATAAAGTCATATATATATATATATATATCCACAATTCGTTTATCTTTGATTTTGTGTTATATCAGCGACCTAAAGTCGGGTCAATTTCGTGACCTCCCCATTATAAGTCAATGGTGAAATATTAAAATGCTTCCTTTTCCAAGGATACGCAAGATAGCAGTCTAGTTCCTTCTGGATCATGTTATTATAGACCATTCTTGATGACCTGGGTGCCATTTTTGTTCAGGGACTTCTATAGGGTCAGCCGAGGTCATCCGAGGTCATCAACAGATATATGTCAATAACTCTCGACATAATGGCGATAGAGAAGTGAAATCGACACCAATGTGTTTGTGTCGTCGAGGCACGTCTTCCCACATGCAACATAACCTACTTGGGTCACCACTTGACCTTGACCTGAGGTCATATTTTTAGGTTGACCTAAGCTAAGCAACATTAATATGAGTCGAAGTGCCTTGACGAGACAAACACGATGGTATCAAAATTATTACCTTGTCGTTGTTAGGTAAAAAGCTATTTGTGAAAAACTGTTTTGTAAGAAAAATAGTCTTGTTGACATTTGATGAGCTTTGGAGCCTAAACTATTAATATAAGAAAAAATATAAGGACATCTTGGCGATTGGATTTTTCAAGAGATTTCCGTTGCGTTTTCCGTTTGTTCCTAGCTATCATAGTTCCTGTGATATCTGGGGGTTTCTGGGGTCCTACAACTGGAAAAACTAACCTTTGATTAATTATGGTGACCTCAATATTGACTTGAGGCAAACAATATCCGAAGTGCCTTCAAATTTGCTTGTCAAGAGCTTACGAACGCCCTTTTACGCGTCTTTCTAGCCCTTTTAGTTTCCGAGTTAGAGGGGGGGGGGGGGGTATCTAAATACACACCCTGGCACGGCGAAGATGGCGCCGAGCACCGGCACGGCGCGGGTTAAAGTTGAGACCCGGCCCAGGCCCGGCCCAGACCCAGCCCATGGCCCATAGGGCCAGCCCGGCCCGTGACGAACTCTGGTGTACACTCATAATCATTAAGAGGTCATTACATTCAGTTGACATAAATGTAACAGTAAACGGTATGTTGCCTGTGTCGCGCGCCAGAACATCGTCACGTCACATTGATTCCCCATATATATAGTAGCCAGTTACGAATCAGGCACAATTACCATTTCATGCACCTCGTGACTACAATATACACGTGGCGTGCGTGGCATGCCATGCATATTGCCAAGGAAAACAATCAAAATGTATATCACTGGTGGCATAAATGTTACAATCAGCATTGGCTACAAGCTCTGGGACGAGTCATGGTAACAAGGAACAATATACATGTAGTTGTAATGTTTTTAATCTCATTCGCTGTATTGCGTTCTTTTATCCTTCGTGTCCCATCCGTCCCGTCACGTCCCATTCCATTCCAATTCATTCCACCCCATCGCATTCCATCACATTCCATCACATGCCATCACACTCCATAACATGCCATGACATTACATCAGATTTCATCACATTTCGTCGCATTCCATCACATTCCATCACATCCCATCCCATTATATCCCATTCTATCCCATTATATCCAATTCCATTCCATTCCATTCCATTCCACTCACCGGCTCGTCATCGGACCTCATAGTAGTCCGGGACTTGGCGCGTCCGGCGCTCCGCAGATTACGCACACGGGCACTCTGCACACGCTTGTTCAATAGCTGTCGGACAGGGCAGACAGACAGATCAGGGGTGTTCAGTTGGCGTGACCGACGGTCGTTGTCCGGGTCGTTAGGATAGCGGTGGCGCCAGTAGGGGTGGGGGAGGGGGGGGGGGGGGGGGCTGACCGCTGCACCGGCCCGGCACGCTTCGCTGGCAATAATGGGCCGACAGGCAGCCACTGATGGCGGTCAGCAGACAGGGAGGGGAACGGGGGGACAGGGGGCAGACAGGGGTCAGACAAGGGGTGAGACATGGGTGGGAGGGGAGCTGGGGGTCAGACAGGGACAGGGAGGTGGACACGGGGTGAGACAGGCACGGGGAGGTGGATATGGGGTCAGACGGGACGGGGAGGTGAGCAGGGGGTCAGACAAAACAGGCTGGTCGGCTGTCACGCTGTCGGACACGACTCAACGCCACGCCACACATACCAGTGAGCCTGTCAGTGAACACTCAGCAGGACTAAATGACGAGCAAGGGCCACCGCTGTCATGAGGCTGAACCGTTCAAATCAAAGGCTAAGAGATTGTTCAGGGCTTTTTGATACACTCGTGATTTCGATGTTTTCAATGTTGCATTGCATACTGCATTGTGTATGACGTGCAGGCCTACATATATTCCTGTTTAGATATTCAGTGCAGATAAACAACTTTATCATCATTATTCGCCGCTTTATCTTAATACCTTAAACACAGTAATACAATGGCAACCTAGATTCGAATAAAGTCAACATGTTAATTAAACATATGCACCATTTCACTGCACCATAGCGAAGGTCACTTTTGTACGTTATATTTGAATTAACCCTCGCCCTACGGGGGGAGGGGGCGGGCTGACAGGCCCCCCTGAGGTTTTTCTTGAATAACTTTCGACACATGTGGTGCATCTTGCTGAAATTTTTGGTAGCCGAGTTTACAACAATTATACGTAGGCTGTATAAATTTAATTGAAATTAGTTAAGTAGTTTGGGAGATAATAATGTTTTGATGACGTCATGTTGGTAAACAAATTATAAATATTTGAAAAATCGTAGAAAACAGAGTTTTAAAGCAAATTGCAAACGCAATTCACCGAAGATGCAAAATGGCAATCTCTTTAAAATGGCAATCTTTGATTTGCAAAATTTTGGGGTTTTGACCCCTAAAATTAAAAACAAATGCTTTTTTTGTGAAAAATCCCCACAAAATTAAAATTTTGAAAGATATAAAAAACTCGGAATACATTTGAGAGAACTAAGTATGGGCAATACTCATACCAAATTTCAAATCAATATATTCATTTTTGACTGAGTGATGGCTTCCTAAGTGTAAGAAACTGATGACGTCATTTTTTTAATAACTTTTTTTGACATTTTTGGACAAGATACGAATAAATCATTCACTTTTTTGTATTTCTGAGCCAAAACTGGTCTAGGAACATGCCTTTTTATTTACATTTATCAATTTATAATTTTGAGGTTTTCTGAAGAGCAAAATCGCTGTTCTGGACGTGGTAAATCCGAGGTCATTCACTTGACCTGGAAGGTCACCCGCTGACCTGAAACCTAAGAATCGCATACTGTTAGATTCCTCTCATGCCAGGCAACATGCTGGTTCTGACCGCATTTCTCTAAGTTGCTTGGTTTGGAAGTTAACAGGGGGGGGGGCTGTCAGGCGAAGGTGAAAAAGTAGGGCGAAGGTGAAAAAAGCTCCCGTAGGGCGAGGGTTAATGCAATATAATACATCATAATGCAAAGGGACATTCCACCTTAACATTAAGTTTGAGTTGAGATAGCCAGGTTAGTGGCTATGTAGTGAAATTTGGGATCGTAGCATTTCAAACAAACAGTTATCTGATCTTAGAGAAATTCAGGTTCGATTTGCAAATTTGGGCCTTTTAGGGCCCACCCTTATTTGGTAGTTTTGTTCCGATGACGTCATCTCTCGTCACCGCCGTGTGTACCTGTTTAGAGATAAAACTAAAGAGTCTGGTTTGTTTTGATTACGAGCGAGCGCGAAGCGCTCGCTCGTCCTATCGTGGTATATGGGGAAAATCTTAATATGAGCGGCCCGACCCGGCCCGGCCCGGCCCGGCCCGACCCGGCCCGTGGCGACGCTTTTGAGAAGCTAATACTCTGCAACCGCACGTCCGATTGACAAGCGGGTTCCTTTGCTGAGTAGCCCCATCCAACCTAACCTGTTTGAGACCAGTGGCGACTCGTGTGGGTGACTACCACTCCGCGTGGCGCGTGCCGCGTGAGGGGTGTTGAAAAGTGTTTTCTCGCAAAAACTTCGCAACGGCTAGGGAAATTATGTGCAAATTTGATATGTGGTTAGGAACCTCTTAGCCGCCAGTTTCCCACAAGTCAGGGGTGGGATGCCTCTGCACGTGCGCACGTGCTGACCCCTATTCTATATCTCAGGAACGTCTGAGCCCCGATTGTGTTCAAATTTGGTGTGTGGTTAGGGACCTCTCAGCTTCCGCCTTTCCACAAGTCAGGGGTGGGGTGCCTCTGTACGTGCGCACGGCCTCACATTTTTTTTTTGGATCTCAGAAACTACTTGCCAGATCGAGTTGAAATTCACCATACATTTCGATCGCGTTCGCTCGTTCATCGCTAATCACGGCGCCTTACTGGTTTTATATGATCATGCTATTGGATTTACCAACAGGTTCCTATTTTCCCTATCAATATGTCTAATAATTATGTTGTGATTTTCTTTTGAATTATTTTATTCGAAAGCGCTTATCTTCGAAACCCGTGATAAGAAAATACTTGTTTGTAATCAAGTCGCAAGAAATGTCTGAAAACATTGTGCCATATTATTTGGTAGCTTAAAGGGGTTCTCTCTGGCTCATTAAGAACGTCATCACCACACAATTAAAAACTGAATTTGTATAAAGTTAAGTTACATTTTCGAGAGAAACATCACAATCGTTTTAAGCAGCACTTACTTCATATTTTTCACTACAATATCCGGCGTATATTTGACAATTTTCAGAGAGGTGGGAATATCCCTTTAACAGTTATCTTAGACTAGTGTTTTAAAGGGAAATAATGACCTTTTGATATTGTTAGCAACAATTTCTTTGGCTACAGTTATGGTATTAAAATGATATGATCTAAATTTAAGAATTAAATACAATTATTCACTAATTCAAAGTTGGAAGTTTGGGAAAATCAATGATCGGTATTTTCTCTCCACTTTGGAAAGCGACACATTTTTGTATCAATCTGTTCAACGTTGTTGAATGGGCACTTCGAAACAAATCGCCGACACTAAATAGGTCGCCGTCGTCGTGCATCGATGAGCTTCAGATTGAATTGCCAGTTTGTGTATGTTTTGTTAATTGTAGAAGATGGGTGGGCATATATCACAACAAGCATCCTTTCCATGCACAAAAAAATAAAATAGCGGGGAGTGGTGTGACCTAACGTGATTGCATAACCCTATCCTTATTAAACACTCTGGTAATTAACGTACTCTGGTCACATGGGCATGGAAGGGCACTCCTGCCTACCTATTATGGGTAGGGTACAATGAAAAAAAGAAGCAGAACGCAAAACATATTTTCCACACCATTGCGTAAAAAAGCAATACGGGAAAATCCCGGAGTTTGAAGGAAACCGAAAAGTAACTTGTAAGTACCGGTCGTTAAAGTGTGGAACGCTTATCGGTAGGAAACTGCTAATATCTCTCGGAAGGAATTTGTATATGTAAAATGCAATGAATTTACATCATATTTTGGCCTCGGCTGTCGATTTCAATTGCTAACTCCATTTTTGTGGAAAAAGGTCATTATTTCCATTCAATTGTTCCTTTTAAACTGTCTTTTTTGCTACCTTACGGCCGTTTTAACCCTCGCCCTACGGGGGGGGGGGGGGGGGCCTGACAGGCCCCCTGAGGTTTTTCTTGAATAACTTTTGACACATGAGGTGCATCTTGCTGAAATTTTTGGTAGCTGAGTTTACAACAATTATACGTAGGCTTTACAAATTTGTTTGAAATTGGTTAAGTATTTTGGGAGATAATAATGTTTTAATGACGTCATGTTTGTAAAAAAATGAGAAATATTGGAAAAATCGTAGAAAACAGAGTTTTAAAGAAAATTGCAAACGCAATTCACCAAAGATACAAAATGTCATTCTCTTTAAAATGTCAATCTCGGATGTTCACAATTTTGGGTTTTTGACCCCTAAAATAAAAAACTGATTTTTTTTGGGAAAAATCCCCACAAAATCAAAATTTTCAAAGATATTAAAAAAACGGAATATATGTGAGAGAACTGAGTATGGAAAAGATGGGTGGGCATATATCACAACAAGCATCCTTTCCATGCACAAAAAAAATAAAATAGCGGGGAGTGGTGTGACCTAACGTGATTGCATAACCCTATCCTTATTAAACACTCTGGTAATTAACGTACTCTGGTCACATGGGCATGGAAGGGCACTCCTGCCTACCTATTATGGGTAGGGTACAATGAAAAAAAGAAGCAGAACGCAAAATATATTTTCCACACCATTGCGTAAAAAAGCAATACGGGAAAATCCCGGAGTTTGAAGGAAACCGAAAAGTAACTTGTAAGTACCGGTCGTTAAAGTGTGGAACGCTTATCGGTAGGAAACTGCTAATATCTCTCGGAAGGAATTTGTATATGTAAAATGCAATGAATTTACATCATATTTTGGCCTCGGCTGTCGATTTCAATTGCTAACTCCATTTTTGTGGAAAAAGGTCATTATTTCCATTCAATTGTTCCTTTTAAACTGTCTTTTTTGCTACCTTACGGCCGTTTTAACCCTCGCCCTACGGGGGGGGGGGGGGCCTGACAGGCCCCCTGAGGTTTTTCTTGAATAACTTTTGACACATGAGGTGCATCTTGCTGAAATTTTTGGTAGCTGAGTTTACAACAATTATACGTAGGCTTTACAAATTTGTTTGAAATTGGTTAAGTATTTTGGGAGATAATAATGTTTTAATGACGTCATGTTTGTAAAAAAATGAGAAATATTGGAAAAATCGTAGAAAACAGAGTTTTAAAGAAAATTGCAAACGCAATTCACCAAAGATACAAAATGTCATTCTCTTTAAAATGTCAATCTCGGATGTTCACAATTTTGGGTTTTTGACCCCTAAAATAAAAAACTGATTTTTTTTGGGAAAAATCCCCACAAAATCAAAATTTTCAAAGATATTAAAAAAACGGAATATATGTGAGAGAACTGAGTATGGAAAATACTCATACCAAATTTCAAAGCAATATCTACATTATTGACTGAGTGATGACTTCCTAAGTGTAAGAAACTGATGGCGTCATTTACAAAAAAAAGAAGACATTTTTGGACAAGATACGAAAAAATCATTACTTTTTTTTTGTATTCTTGAGCCAAAACTGGTCTAAGAGCATGCCTTTTTATTTACATTTATCAATTTCTAATTTTGAGGTTTTCTGAAGAACAAAATCGCTGTTCTGGACGTGGTAAATCCAAGGTCATTCACTTGACCTGGAAGGTCACCCGTTGACCTGAAACCTAAAAATCGCATACTGTTAGATTCCTTTCATGACAGGTAACATGCTGGTTCTTACCGCATTGCTCTAAGTTGCTTGGTTTGAAAGTTAACAGGGCCTGTCAGGCCCTCCGTAGGGCGAAGGTGAAAAAAGCTCCCGTAGGGCGAGGGTTAATACCAAACTAGTCTCACTATATTCTGGTCACACCTCCGTATGGCCAGAATATTTCAGCCAGACGATCACACCTTAACTATCCTCTTTATGACTCATGCACTAACACAGTCTCTGTATCGCTTCCATCCGGCTAAGCAGTAAGCACATGCGAGGTATGCATGCATTGCTTCATTTTGAATGACGCCTCGTCCCGCCGTCGGACGCACGCACTCGTCGTTGCCATTCCACGGCTGGGAAGCGGCGTGTGGCGTGCGCTGAACGCTCGATCGCGTGCGTCCCTCTGTAGTCTGTACCGACTCGGGCCTATAGGGTATATGGCGTGTGGAGGGGGGGGGGGGGGGGACCAACGCGGCCCGCCCTCCTTTCAACACAACCGACACCAGACCACGTCACCACGTGATACACCAGACCACGTGACCACGTGATAAACCAGACCACGTGGCCACGTGACACACCAGACCACGTGCCCACGTGACACACCAGACCACGTGACCACGTGATACACCAGGTCACGTGACCACGTGATACACCAGACCACGTGACCAGGTGATACACCAGACCACGTGACCACGTGATACACCAGACCACGTGACCACGTGACACACCAGACCACGTGGAGAACAGAAGGGAAGGGACGCTATTGGCCCAGTCACTCAGTACTCAGTAGAGGACGTTCACCTCATCGAGAGTTGCTAGGCCTTAAATACGATGGCTTTTGCCGTTTGCTTTATCGTACAATTTCGACATAGTGTAGCGTGGGGGAGACGAGTGGCGTCGAGAAGAGAGGGGTGTAAAGTACTCTGTTCAGATTTTGCTGTGTTGGGCCAAATCATGTTGAGTTCCGAAAGTGATAGCTTTCTTTCTTAGAGACAGGTTGTGAAAGTGAGCTTTTGACTTCGTCCCCCTTGCATACAAACGCATCTGATGGTAGAAGATGTTTCAATATTGAGGCTGAACATCCTGGATCATTGCATATGCCAATCCCGTCATACCATACATACCAGGCCCGTTCAACTACATTCCACTTCATTGCTCAAAGGAGGGAGGAAAATGTTTCGCACATGCAGGTGAGACGGTACAACGGAGAAAGGTGCCGGACTGGGGTTGTTGGTGATACCCAGTGACCATTGCCAACGTTGGAGAGATAGGTCATCCGTCCAGTTACCTACTTCCCTTTTACTCCTGCTTACCTCCTCATCAAAAACACCCACTCGTCATGAATAGCGTTGCTGTGACATAAATTGCCTTTTAGTATCAATCCGCTTGGCTGTCCTGGCTTGAGTCTGAACCACTCCTACTGGGCCTTAACCTAAGATGAATTCTTCCTCATCCTCACTGCCGCTCTCTCAGCTAAAGAAATTCCGCTTTCATTCGCCCCATAATGGTTTGTGGGTTGGATGAGTGACCTCCAGGTAGGATACATGTCCTTCATCTTCCCCAAAATCCGTAACTTGCTCCGCTATACGACAACATTTCTGCGTGGGTCGCCCAGAAAATATACAATTAATTACAATCGTTTTTCTACATCCCCAGGGAGTCTGAGCAACATCCATATATCTTACAGGGATCATGCCGATACGCTTTACTGCCCGTCTTACCCTCTCTGTCCGGGAGAGGCACCTAACCCTAATGCCGGCAACCGTGGAGCTCCGCCGGACCCACCATGGAGCTCCGCCGGACCTGTACCCTCGGTCCGGCCATCGTACCCTGGAGCCCCGCCGGACCTGTAACCTCGGTTCGGTCCGTAACCTGCCTCCGCCGGACCTATAACCTCGGTCCGGTCCATCACCGTGGAGCTCCGCCGGACCTGCAACCTCGATCCGGTCCGTAACCTGGCTCTGCCGGACCTATAACCTCGGTCCGGTCCATCACCGTGGAGCTCCGCCGGACCTGTAACCTCGGTTCGGTCCGTAACCTGGCTCCGCCGGACCTGTAACCTCGGTACGGTCTGTAACCTGCCTCTGCCGGACCTGTAACCTCGGTCCGGTCATCGTATCCTGGAGCCCCGCCGGATCTGTAACCTCGGTTCGGTCCGTAACCTGCCTCCGCCGGACCTGTAACCTCGGTACGGTCTGTAACCTGCCTCCGCCGGACCTGTAACCTCGGTTCGGTCCGTAACCTGGGCTCCGCTGGACCTGTAACCTCGGTCCGGTCCGTAACCTGGGCTCCGCTGGACCTGTACCCTCGGTCCGGCCATCGTACCCTGGAGCCCCGCCGGACCTGTAACCTCGGTCCGGTCCGTAACCTGGGCTCCGCTGGACCTGTAACCTCGGTTCGGTCCGTAACCTGGGCTCCGCTGGACCTGTAACCTCGGTCCGGTCCGTAACCTGCCTCCACCGGACCTGTAACCTCGGTCGGCCCCCGATCTGAAATAAATAAATAAAAACCAGCATCGACCGGCACCGATGGCGGGCTACGCGGATGGCCTTGCCAATAAATCGACTGCGGGGGACTTCTAAGGCTTTCCTACCTCCTGACATATGTTTCTCTCCTCCACTCGCCCTTCTTGTTCTGCTCCCACCCGTCGCCTCTGGTAATTGACACCCGCAGTCTCGGAATCCGCCTCCTACAAACTCCCTATATACCTATTTAAATACCAAAATGTCTGGGCAAAATTTAATGAGCATCGTCATTCACACTTGGACATGCTGGTATATATTTCGACATGAAATCCGGGCACACAAGTCGTCATGCCTCAGTCAAGGTCCCCGGCTGTCTTGGTTACGTGGTCACATGATTACCCCCAATATTCTTACTATACATCCGTCTGCTGTCAGTAGACAACCATAGACACCGGTATCGACATCCGACGGCTGTCAGTAGACAACCATAGGCACCGGTATCGACATCCGACGGCTGTCAGTAGACAACCATAGGCACCGGTATCGACATCCGACGCGCTATTCCTCCACCTATGTTTCTTAATTCATCACTTCACTTTCAACCTTTGTTTTAACCATCTAACCCAATCCATCACAAACTAACCATGAACTTCTATTTAAAACCAGCAATCCTCTTACCCACAACCCATGCAGTAGGTTATGGTCAACTCCAACTGGGCGGTTCTATCAAACGTCACCCTGGCCAACCCATCCAACCATAATATCCCACTGAATCGTTGCTCCCAGCTCAATGTACCAAGACCGATCCAACAATAAACAATAAACTGAAACCGTGACTGGTCAAGCCCCAAACATCCACAGCCCATCAGTCAACCTCGAGCTCAGTCCCGTACGGCCCCGCTCAGAGCCCCAACGGCACAACACCACTCGACCGGCTGAACTCCTTTTCTCAAAAGGTGACCTGAACTCAAGGCCACATGTCGAGGCACCACACAAACAACACACAAAGTCACGGTCAAAACCCTATCCTTTTAAAGAAAACAATCGGTCAACTTAATTGGGCGCAGCGCAGCGCACAAAACTAAAAACCATAAAACTTCCCGAATGTAATGATTACAATTCATCAGTATATCCAAACCATCCATGATGAAGCTTGTCTGGTTTTCCGTCAATTCCAAGCAGCAACTTTACTAATACCTATGATGCCGTGCAATCTCATTGGTTGGCTGAAACGGAACTCACATGGTTTTGACACTTATACTTTCTGGCCAAATTGCCGCGAGTGGGGTGTGAGCTGAAAACTGTAACATCTCTGGCTGCGTGATAATTTATACCATTATTCTGACATTCATTTCTTCCCTGCTTAAACAAAACACCATATCTATAAACCTTGTCCGGGGACAGCTACCAATTATGGGAGAGCCAGCACGGCATTTACGGCCTCGGTATGTACTGAGCAGGTTAAATTATTACTTTTGGTGGGATTGGAATATGCTCTCAGAGGCAACTGCCCAGAATAGTAACAGGCGGCGAGTAAATTTCCATGGTATGAAGATAAATTATTAAAAAAAATAATCGTGACACTTGCGTAAATTTGCCTGGTATTGGTATGTAATTTAATGATCATCGTATGTATACAGAAACATAGCCCAGCAATATATGCGTATAATGGTTTCCCATTTTATTTTGTGATTAGTCCAACGGAAGTAATACTTGAGTGAGAATTCCTGGCTCTCTCCCTCTGATTTTCTTTGATGACAATCCTAATTTACATGGAATCCGTAACCTTCCTTGATTTTAGGTCTGACTCCCATTTGGGTTGGAATCAGAAGACCTGCGTCCATCTGTGTCGGATTAAGACTTTTAAATCAGTTATAATTTTGATGTTAACCATCGGGTATACGTTACGTAAAGCTTTCCTGACGCTAATTCAGGAATGGCACTACACTTCTCAGTCTTACACAAACCCAGTTCAGCTAGGAATTTTGCCTTTGCGGACTTGCAGAACAAATCTAATCAAGTTCTATTTTACTGTCCCGTCTGTAAATTTATCGTATTAACGAACTGGCTGGAAATAAGTGCTCTTACCCGGGTGATGGAAACTACTCGAATTACTTCCCTTCCCGGAGTAGTTTCCTCCCGCTGGATGCTACCCTCTGCCCCCCAAATCCCGACCTACCTCCTTCAGCACCCCACACCGATCCTCCGACACACTTGTCACTGCCGCTGGCGGCGTGTTACTGCCCGCAGCCTGCATGAGTCACCGGCAGCGGCGTCTTGCAACCTGACGCGGCTAGCCGCTGACCGGGCAGCTCCCTGACTAGTGAGGTTACGGGAGTATCCCTGACTTGATCTCAGTTGTCAGTAATACTGAGTCACAGTAACGCTCGTCCCTTAGTTCGTATGACCTTAAACAATGTTACTGAATTGTTCCCCGCTCGAGTGAGTGAGATAAATTATCCTGGTTAATTCTCCAATGTAATATACTCCCCGTCGGTCTCGGGTCATTTCCTCAACAGTCGCCTCCGTTTCCTATCGCTTCCGTCATCTAACCGATTTTTAAAAGTCAGAACGTATTTTCTAGATTAAACAGGTGGGTTAGCAATACATTTCCGAGTCATAAACCCAGTTCAGCTTAGTCTCGCGGCTGTATACAAATTTTGCCAAGTATACAGCATACCGCGGCGAACGCCAGTACCATATCGAGCGTATACTAAAAGCGGCAAGGTCCCTATTTCGGGCTTTGCACTGAAACTATTCTGTAATACTTATCCCTCACACAATCTCACTCAGTACAAATTTCCGAACAACACACACACAGAGCACACTCGCTAATTCACATTGAAACTATCGTCGGCCCTAGCGGCCTACTCTATATCCCACTACATTTTAACTTTCTCCTTACTACCCGCCATTTTATTTCCCGCCCGACCCCATCGTAAGACAGCCAATCTGGACGGTGGCCTAATTTACGTACTGTAATTTTTCCTCTCCTGCCAACGGAATAGCGGAAGACATGTCTAGATTTAGCGTGGCAATGGTCACGAAGGGACAAGTATTGGGGGGGGGGGGGGGGGGGAGGAAGAGCAGACTTTTACGACAGAGTTGAACACTCACATTGTTCAGGCGAAGATTGGTGCAGCCCGGCCCTCGAGACACGTGCGGTCTCGCTCACGGGCGCTCACTGTCGGGCTGAGAGAGCGTGTTCCTCGAGGGTCAGGGTCCCGCCCTTGTATAACCTCGTGTTATGGGGCGTTGTCGACCCTCCGTTATCTGATTGGTTGAGACTTTTCTTCTGTGTTTTGACCCCTCTTTTTGAATTTAGATCCTCTTCAAATATTCAACGCTGTTTGGCTTTTCAAAATTTTGATCCGAATATGAGGGTTCCGTGTTTGGGCCTTTTATTTCCTTTATTTCTTTACATTTACCTTCATTTGACAATTTCGTATCTAATGGTGCTGCCCCCTGGCGGTGAACCTCCGAAACTGTTGCCACGCCTTAGTACCGGGCTGACCCTGTCGTCAGGAACAAAAGAGGGGATCGAAGGAGGGGAGGGAGGGCGTCGCCGGCACCGAGACAAAGAGAGGGTCAGCCGGACCGTCATGTCCTCGTGTTACCGTCTGACAGTCGGAAAACGCTGGCCACAGCGCGGCCGGCGCCTCCGCCAACGCCAACTCAGCACTGCAGCCGCCGCCGGCCCAGCTGAGTCAGGCCTTCAGCGAGTACAGGGCAATGAAGGGGAACCGGCTGGCTGTCCTCAGATGCCTTAGGGGGAGGGGAGGGAGGGGGGGGGGGGTGACGGTGATGGTGGCCGACTTTTGATGACATGTTTACATGACAAGATGTACCACGCTACAATAGCTTTGTTGTCTTTTGTCACATGTGATATAACATTAACATGTATGTTATCGTACGTAGCAGCCTGGCTCGGTGAAACTGCTCCTGCAGTGGTATGCAAGCCTGATGACGTGTAAAGGTATGTCTTTGCGCTACATAATAAGAGCACTGTTACATCAGTGACGTAACACGCTTCTCTTTGCACTTCGTCGAACTTGGCAGCATTAGATGTGCAAAGTGTTTTTATTTCTTCTGATTTATTCCACACATATTGAATACAACTGCTTAAATGCAAATATTCAGCATAAAATTGTAACGGATGGCTTTTTACAAAGCCTTGACGGCACAATAACAGTCATTGGCGTAGCTAGGTTTTTATGTTGGAGGGGGCTAAATCTGTATGGGAAACGTTAACCACATATTATTTTTACTGAGAATAATACAATATGATTTAGGAAACAATAAATACCGATTTCGCGCTGAGGTGAACCTGTCAACTTCATCAACCTACTCGCTTTTGTCGACCCTAAGATTGCCTTCTCGGATCTGTATCGATCTCAGGGGGTCACCAGTCGGCGGTTCGGGAGGGCAAGCAAGCTGCACCCCTCCCCTCCCCCTGGCGACGTCAATGTTAAAGTATTGGTTTGAATTGTGAGGGTAATGACGCGTAGGCATTAGACGAAGCTAACAACACTCATATGTATAATGATTTTGGGCAAGCGTTCGAAAAAACAGCCACAACATCCAGGATTGGCGTACTCATACAGTATGACGAACTAAAGAGTATGTCATCTAAGACAGACTGGCTGTTTTTGGAATGTTTGATCAGGATATGAAAAGAGAACATACAGATCGTTGTGCGATAAACTTCAGTATGAACGACGCTCACTGAACTGTGTGCAATAAGTGCATGATACGGGCCACCTGATTGGTGTAATGAGTACGCCTTAGTAGCAAAATGGCATATTTAAATGCCTTAAATTAAGATATTTCAATCCACTCAGCCTATACAAGCAAAATGTCCTGACACGTTAAAAGAACATAAAAAGTCTATGATATAACGGACATCAGGCATACATTGTCACGGACGTGTTTATTGTTTTTATTTCATCGCGTATCACGGACACGGACTTTTGGTCACAGTTTGTATTATAATTATTGCCCTGACATTCAACAGCTTGCGTTGATGATGCAGTGGGTGACATATTGGGTACTGCTATATCGATAGTATGGGTGACTGAATGTGATTACCTTGACGCTTCTTCGAGTTTACTTTATATACAAACTCTTCAGCACTAGGCCTTTTACTTGTATAATTAGTAGTCATGATTATTGACATTAAATGCATGTTGTCTTAATCACAGTATAGTGTAGGTGAACGATCAATGATCCTTCATATAGGCTGCACCGCAGTGCACTCTCCATCCTGCCTCCATACTCCATACTGCCGATCCGTCACCTGACACAGTCCCACAGCACCGCTTCTGATTCCGTTCTACCTGGGCTGTCACCTGACACAGTTCCTCTGTCACCTGACACACTCACCCTTCCGCCTGACATACTCGCTCTTCCACCTGACATACTCGCTCTTCCACCTGACATACTCGCTCTTCCACCTGACATACTCTCTCTTCCACCTGACATTCTCTCTCTTCCACCTGATATACTCCCTCTTCCACCTGACACACTCACCCTTCCGCCTGACATACTCGCTCTTCCACCTGACATACTCGCTCTTCCACCTGATATACTCCCTCTTCCACCTGACATACTCGCTCTTCCACCTGATATACTCCCTCTTCCACCTGACATACTCGCTCTTCCACCAGACATACTCGCTCTTCCACCTGACATACTCGCTCTTCCACCTGGCATAATCCCTCTTCCACCTGACATACTCCCTCTTCCATCTGACATACTCGCTCTTCCACCTGACATACTCGCTCTTCCACCTGACATACTCCCTCTTCCACCTGACATACTCCCTCTTCCACCTGACATACTCCCTCTTCCACCTGACACACTCACCCTTCCGCCTGACATACTCGCTCTTCCACCTGACATACTCACTCTTCCACCTGACATACCCCTCTTCCATCTGACATACTCGCTGTTCCACATGACATACTCGTTCTTCCACCTGACATACTCTCTCTTCCACCTGACATACTCTCTCTTCCACCTGACATACTCTCTCTTCCACCTGACATACTCGCTATTCCACCTGACATACTTGCTCTTCCACCTGACATACTCGCTCTTCCACCTGACATACTCCCTCTTCCACCTGACATACTCCCTCTTCCACCTGACATACTCGCTCTTCCACCTGACATACTCGCTCTTCCACCTGACATACTCGCTCTTCCACCTGACATACTCCCTCTGTCACCTGACATACTCCCTCTTCCACCTGACATACTCCCTCTTCCACCTGACATACTCGCTCTTCCGCCTGACATACTCGGTCTTCCACCTGACATACTCCCTCTTCCATCTGACATACTCGCTCTTCCACCTTACATACTCGCTCTTCCACCTGACATACTCGCTCTTCCACCTAACATACTCTCTCTTCCACCTGACATACTCGCTCTTCCACCTGATATACTCGCTCTTCCACCTGACATACTTGCTCTTCCACCTGACATACTCCCTCTTCCACCTGACATACTCCCTCTTCCACCTGATATACTCGCTCTTCCACCTGACATACTCGCTCTTCCACCTGACATACTCTCTCTTCCACCTGCCATACTCGCTCTTCTACCTGACATACTCTCTCTTCCACCTGACATACTCCCTCTTCCACCTGACATACTCCCTCTTCCACCTGCCATACTCCCTCTGTCACCTGACGGCTGAACCTCCCCCCCCCCCCCAGCACCCCACCCTTACAGCGTCACCAGCCCTCCTACCTTGTTGCGTCGCTCTGCCGCGTCCTCGTGCTTCCCCTGGAAGATCTCCAGTGTCAGCTGGTTGTCCTCGAGGCGGGTGAACCGTTTGGGCGGATGTCGCTGAATCAGGCTCTCACCAGACTCCAGGGGGATCTCGAATGCCACCGCTGACGACCCGTTGGCTGCGGATGGAAGCAGAGTCGTCAGCAGTGGTGACTTCACGATCAACTGGCTGACGTATGCAGTCACATTGCTTCATCATGTCCAATGTGATGAAGTGATTCTATATGTATTGTAGGCAGAAACAGTCACAGCCAGAAATATATATAATAATCGGGCTGAAAGAGAACAAAAGTTGGGCTCAGTTTGAGATACGTGCAGGAGTACCTGATTGTCGTTGTTTGAGAAAGAATCACGACATAACAAAGCGGACGGCCGCTGTAAGATTTGATGCCAACAGAACTATATGATAGGGAATATCAGCGGCAGCAAATATAACTACGCTGCAAAATACCCGTGACAGTAAACATAACAATATCAGGATGCACAATCAGATAACCATATTGGATTGTATGTATTTACAATACATGCCAGTGGCAGTTGGGGAATTCTAGGACAGATCGACCCAAAACAAGAAATAACATCCTATATCTCATATTTCGATTACAAGGTTGTCTTGAAGGTTGTCGGGGCCGTAGATTCACGCTGTGAAATTTGCTGCATCGTCCTTGGAATAGTTTTCGAGTTACAGCCTCGGGAAACTTTGCAATGTCGTGCAAAACTCTAATTTTCAGCGGACAATATCTCCCATCTCAATCATGCGAGTCATACAAAAATATATAGAATCAGAATCATCATGAACTGTATATTAATATTATATAAATATTTTGTAAAAATTCCAGAATTTTGGGAATTTCAACACGTGATATTAGGTAAAATCGCGTGATTTTATAATGTGGTCATTCAAAATTCGGAAATTTTTCCATGCCAGAATCAACTTCGATATATAGGTCTTCGATGGTAACAAATTGGAGATCTATTTTTTTATATTTTATTTATAGTTTTGTATTAACAAATGGTCACCAGCACGTCTTTGGTAATAACTTTGCACGTATTTGTGCTAGAGAGCTCAATTCAACGGCACTATGCTTATCTCGTCGACCTAATTTCAATGATATATAACATGAGCTTTGCAGTCGCTCTGTGACCTCAAGGTCACGTGACCTGAGGTCACCCGATGCAGCGCACGTCAGATCGACCAAGACATAACCCTACTTCTCATATTTCGATGAAAATGCGTGTCGGGAGTTACCTGGGACGTACATTCACGCTGTAAAATTTCCAGCTTCGTCCGTCGAATGATTTTCGAGTTATAGCCTCAGGCATCTTTTCGATGTCGCGCAAAACTCTCATTTTCAGCGGGCGATATCTCTCATACAAGTAATTCGAATTATAGAAACATATATATCGTCAGAATCGCCATTGGCCGCAGATTAATGTAATGTAATTTTGTTTTGGAAAAATTTGAATCTACAAATTTTGACATTTTGACATATGACCTAAAATCAGGTCACGTGATTTCGTAATGTTCTCAGTTAAAATTCGTGATTATTTAGGTGGAATAGGAGGGTGCAGGCCCTTATAATCAAGTTACACCTATTTCACTCAGTGATCAAGATCACGTTATGACATACTCAATATTTTGCCGATACTAGGGAGTCTGTGGATCCTCAAGAAATCCAATTTTCGCATCCTTATTTGCAGACCGAGAATGCTACAAAAGTAGCTAAAAGTGTCTTCTTAAGATATAAATGTTCAACTTTGTCAAATAAAACGAAAAATTCCAACACAATATCTATCGGGGGTGATCTGGGTCGTAGAATCACGCTGTGAAATTGTCAGCCCCGTCCGGCGAATTGTTTTCGACCACTGTATATATTAACAGTGGTGGGCATCGTTACTAAACAATGTAGTTCCGTTAATCGTTACTCCGTTACTCATAAAAGTAGTTCCGTTACTAGTTACTTCGTTACTTTGCGACAAATTTAACGGAAGTTACTTTAGTCCGTTACTCCGTTACTTGAGTTTAACCCTCGCCAATGCAGGGGTGGATACCACCTTTGTCAAATAAAACGAAAAAATAACACTCTGTTTTTCGGGAATGACTTTCGTATTTATAAACCGATCGCGATGAAACGCTCAGTACCCTACTTTATAACGATTTA
Source organism: Chirona hameri (assembly GCA_036785665.1). Classification (NCBI taxonomy): domain Eukaryota; kingdom Metazoa; phylum Arthropoda; class Thecostraca; order Balanomorpha; family Balanidae; genus Chirona; species Chirona hameri. The sequence goes on along the minus strand of JAXIVJ010000316.1, from coordinate 162,778 downwards.
ACACGTAATCTGAAATTGCAAACCTCTACTGCCCATGACCCGTGACCTATGACCTGTTATCAAGGTTATGTCAGACGCAACTGGCGTCCCGTAGTATCAATACTTGTAACTTGTGCACTTTTCGAGTGTTTGTTGTTCAGGAACATATGAACAGGTGTTAATAGGAGACATTTATGGTTTCCACTGAGATCATGACCTCAGTTGACTATTTCAGAGGTCAACCGAGGCCACTGACCTCCGATGACCTGATATTACTTTTTTGGCCTCTGGCAGTTTCTAGGACATTTTGTGACGCTGATTTCAAATTTGGCATCCATTTTACATAATAATATGTTACACTGGGGTCATGTTCTTACACATGTCAATCGAGGTCACTGAGCTCATATGGCATAATATGAAGTTTTGACCTCCCGTGGATTTTAAGAACATTTCACGGCGAAGTATGCTTTGCAGATCTCTACCTATAAACCAACTGTACATACATCATTACAAAACAGCCGTCTGTGTTGGACAAGAATGAATGCGGATATATACAAAAATAGTGACATTAGATCAAGGTCAAATCATGCCATCAAGTCAAAGATCAACAGGGACCTATATTTAATGGAAATGCATTCATCTAACGACAATAAATGTGCTGCATTTTGATTCACGACTCTAGCTCGATTAGAAGTCAACCTCTCTACACACTCACACACACATACACACACACACACACACACACACACACACACACACACACACACACACACACACACACACACACACACACACACACACACACACACACACACACACACACACACACACACACACGATTTAGATGACATCCGGGTCATTGGCATGACCTCAGAGGTCACCTAATGACCCAGGACCTTAAAGTCGGGTATCACCGGCTTCCTCTCAACACAAGCAAATAACATATACACAATACAGTTTTTGGTTTCTATATGCTACTTCTATTTATCCCCGCTAGTGGGCCCGTCCTTTTCACACCGGCCCATTATCTTAACACACACTAGGGAGTAACGGAGTAACGGACTTGATTATAAAGTAACGAAAGTGACACTGTACGTTACCTGTTTTGAAAAGTAACGAGATCGTTACTCCGTTATTGAAAAAAAGTAGTTCCGTTAGTAACGGAGTAGCGGAGTAACGGAAGTTGCCCACCACTGTCTATATGTTATATACTGGTGACAGCGATAATGATGTGTCAGCACATCTATATACTGGTGACAGCGATAGTGATGTTGAAACACCAGTGATTATAGGATATGAACAACAATATCAGCGACAGAAGACGGCAGTTGCACCAGCGTCAGTACCAGCGACAACAGACAGAGCAGTTGTACCATGGTGACAGTACCAGCGACAGAAGACGGCAGTTGCACCAGCGTCAGTACCAGCGACAACAGACAGAGCAGTTGCACCATGGTGACAGTACCAGCGACAGAAGACGGCAGTTGCACCAGCGTCAGTACCAGCGACAACAGACAGAGCAGTTGTACCATGGTGACAGTACCAGCGACAGAAGACGGCAGTTGCACCAGCGTCAGTACCAGCGACAACAGACAGAGTAGTTGCTAGGATTATCAGCACCAGCATTGAGAACATTAATTTGATCGTTTTCGTTCAGCTATGATCGTTCATCGATTTATCGCATTTGCTAAAATTGTTAATATAAAATAAAAGTGCAATGTCATAATGTCGAAGGGATACATTCAGCATTTACAATCTTTTGTTCTAGAATAAGCCACTGTCTGGTGTCGACACGATTACTGATACAGATCCTACGAGTAGGAGTAACAACACTATGAGGGGAATTAAATGCTACAAATAAATATAAGTATGTACAAGGACAGGATCAGTAAAGGTCACGATAGAGCTTAACAGAGTGGCTGAGACAAGATGGCGGTATGGCAGCTGAAAATAGCTTCCGAAACGTCGACTGCGTCTGACGTGTTTTTGTTAGCTAAAAAACGTTTAGGTTAACAGGTTAATCAATGTTTGGTCGTTTTATCAGGGCCACTTTGTCTACGACTTTCAGTGGCGTATTCGTCTTGGCCGAAACGTTTTGCGGCTCGAAGAATTCGAACTAGTGCGTTCCAATCAGTCTGTCCCTTTAATCCGTTGCATTTTTACCACATGGCCAGGCAAGCAAGAAATTGTCCAGGAGTTTATGTTATGTCTGTTCTTTTGTGAGGCGTCGTGCATTTTGGACAAGCAGGGTTACCAGGAGTATGTCGACGATTAACTCCTTTGGCAAGCGGTGGCAGCAGGCCGGCGCGACGGAGATACTTAGCAGATTACTCTATATAGTCCTATCTCTGTAGGATCCGGCGATTGTTCACAGGGTCACATACTAGCCGTTTTCACGAACTATTATTGCGCTGAAAAGTTTCTGAAAGATTCTGAAAGTTTTGAAAACCTACACAACTTTTACATGCGATTTTTGGCTAGAAATGTCCCTCATATTTTGTATATGTTGGTAAGAATAAAATATGTGGACAAAATTGCGGTTTGGTAGTAATAAGCAAGATAAGTATTGATATAATCTTTCTGAAACTTTTCAGCGCAACAATCCTTCGTGAAAACGGCTAATGTTAGTGATTTTACTCTTTTTTTAGATTCTAACAGGGACAGAAGAATGTGGCAGATGTTGTATCTCCCTATCTGTGGTCGATGAACGTCAGTGTATTTGTTCTAGTTAAAACAAACACGGCTCTCCAGGCGAGGTATACTATCGCAAGTGGCTTTGGGTTCAAATGGGTGGTGCCTCGAGTAACAAGTTATATATTATATATAACCCTAAATAACAATGAATGAGGAAAAATATATATGGATCGTAATTTGTAAGTCACACGAAATAAAATACTGCATGGCGTCAAGCGTTCTATAAATTACATGAAGAAGTAGGTACTATAGATTAGGTACTAGAAATCAGTGTCCAAAGATGGACAAATAAAATATAGCATGCGATACTCCATAAAGGGTCTTTTGATAAATAACTCCATAATATTTAAGACGGTTATAGCCAATACTGGTGACAAGTTTGGGCAATCAATTTCAAGGAATTCCGTTGCGTAATCTATTGTTCAGTGCTGGTCAGAGCCAGCCGCTTGCCCTTGAGATGAAAACAACTTCTGACAAAGCACAAGTGTCACCGTTGTTTCCAGACTTTCGTCCGTGTTATTCATTCTGACATTCTAATGGCGGTGTGACACGCGAGTATCACCACGGCACGAATCACGATATCCGGCTTTGATCTGTTGACTTAAGATTAAAAAATCCGCGGAAGCTATAATCGGTTTCCAAAGCCCCCACAGTCCAAGGAAGACCATGTATTAGTCAAGGTTCTACATACCAGGTAGAGTCATCCGGCGATTTTACCTCTACGTGACGTAGGCGCGTGACGTCACAGGTATTCACGGGCCCAAGGCGTCATCGCCCGTAATGCTTTTTATACGGTATACATTTAGGTTCCTTTTCTAAGCCAGAAGAGATGAAGCACTACAACAAAAACCATTCGGCAGAGCGACTATTTTTGCAGCAACTATTAGCAACTATTCAGCCTAGCTAGGCGTCTTATATCATCCCTAGTTTGGTGCTCTAATTATATTCTTTGCGCAAGATTTATCGCCAGTTATCTATTCCAAATGTGTATAGTGTTTGAAACTGAATGGTTGCTTGGTTTGAGCACCGAGAAGCTCGTGGTGGCGTTGAATCTGCAAAGATTGTGTTCAAAGATGTAAAGATACAGGCTACATCTCTTTCTCAACCTGAAGTTTGACGGTCTGCAGCTCTGTCTCTCACCCTGTAGTTTGACGGGCTGCATGTCTGTCTCACCCTGAAGTTTGACGGGCTGCAGCTCTGTGTCTCACCCTGTAGTTTGACGGGCTGCAGCTCTGTGTCTCACCCTGTAGTTTGACGGGCTGCAGCTCTCTGTCTCACCCTGTAGTTTGACGGGCTGCAGCTCTCTGTCTCACCCTGTAGTTTGACGGGCTGCAGCTCTGTCTCTCACCCTGTAGTTTGACGGGCTGCAGCTTTCTGTCTCACCCTGTAGTTTGACGGGCTGCATGTCTGTCTCACCCTGAAGTTTGACGGGCTGCAGCTCTGTCTCTCACCCTGTAGTTTGACGGGCTGCAGCTCTGTGTCTCACCCTGTAGTTTGACGGGCCGCAGCTCTGTGTCTCACCCTGTAGTTTGACGGGCTGCATGTCTGTCTCACCCTGCAGTTTGACGGGCTGCATGTCTGTCTCACCCTGTAGTTTGACGGGCTGCAGCTTTCTGTCTCACCCTGTAGTTTGACGGGCTGCAGCTCTGTGTCTCACCCTGCAGTTTGACGGGCTGCATGTCTGTGTCTCACCCTGTAGTTTGACGGGCTGCAGCTCTGTCTCTCACCCTGTAGTTTGACGGGCTGCAGCTCGGTGTCTCACCCTGTAGTTTGACGGGCTGCAGCTCTGTCTCACCCTGTAGTTTGACGGGCTGCAGCTCTGTCTCTCACCCTGTAGTTTGACGGGCTGCAGCTCTCTGTCTCACCCTGTAGTTTGACGGGCTGCAGCTCTGTGTCTCACCCTGAAGTTTGACGGGCTGCAGCTCTGTCTCACCCTGTAGTTTGACGGGCTGCAGCTCTGTGTCTCACCCTGTAGTTTGACGGGCTGCAGCTCTGTCTCTCACCCTGTAGTTTGACGGGCTGCAGCTCTGTCTCTCACCCTGAAGTTTGACGGGCTGCAGCTCTCTGTCTCACCCTGTAGTTTGACGGGCTGCAGCTCTGTCTCTCACCCTGTAGTTTGACGGGCTGCAGCTCTGTCTCTCACCCTGTAGTTTGACGGGCTGCAGCTCTCTGTCTCACCCTGTAGTTTGACGGGCTGCAGCTCTGTCTCTCACCCTGTAGTTTGACGGGCTGCAGCTCTGTCTCTCACCCTGAAGTTTGACGGGCTGCAGCTCTCTGTCTCACCATGTAGTTTGACGGGCTGCAGCTCTCTGTCTCACCCTGTAGTTTGACGGGCTGCAGCTCTGTCTCTCACCCTGAAGTTTGACGGGCTGCATGTCTGTCTCACCCTGTAGTTTGACGGGTTGCAGCTCTGTCTCTCACCCTGTAGTTTGACGGGCTGCATGTCTGTCTCACCCTGTAGTTTGACGGGCTGCAGCTCTGTGTCTCACCCTGTAGTTTGACGGGCTGCAGCTCTGTCTCTCACCCTGTAGTTTGACGGGCTGCATGTCTGTCTCTCACCCTGTAGTTTGACGGGCTGCAGCTCTCTGTCTCACCCTGAAGTTTGACGGGCTGCAGCTCTGTCTCACCCTGTAGTTTGACGGGCTGCAGCTCTGTGTCTCACCCTGTAGTTTGACGGGCTGCATGTCTGTCTCACCCTGTAGTTTGACGGGCTGCAGCTCTGTGTCTCACCCTGTAGTTTGACGGGCTGCAGCTCTGTCTCACCCTGAAGTTTGACGGGCTGCAGCTCTCTGTCTCACCCTGTAGTTTGACGGGCTGCAGCTCTCTGTCTCACCATGTAGTTTGACGGGCTGCAGCTCTGTCTCACCCTGAAGTTTGACGGGCTGCAGCTCTGTCTCTCACCCTGTAGTTTGACGGGCCGCAGCTTTCTGTCTCACCCTGTAGTTTGACGGGCTGCAGCTCGGTGTCTCACCCTGTAGTTTGACGGGCCGCAGCTCTGTGTCTCACCCTGTAATTTGACGAACTGCAGCTCTGTCTCACCCTGTAGTTTGACGGGCTGCATGTCTGTGTCTCACCTTGATGTTTGACGAACTGCAGCTCTGTGTCTCACCCTGTAGTTTGACGGGCTGCAGCTTTCTGTCTCACCCTGTAGTTTGACGGGCTGCAGCTCGGTGTCTCACCCTGTAGTTTGACGGGCCGCAGCTCTGTGTCTCACCCTGTAATTTGACGAACTGCAGCTCTGTCTCACCATGAAGTTTGACGGGCTGCAGCTCTGTGTCTCACCCTGTAGTTTGACGAACTGCAGCTCTGTGTCTCACCCTGTAGTTTGACGGGCTGCATGTCTGTGTCTCACCCTGTAGTTTGACGGGCTGCATGTCTCTGTCTCACCCTGTAGTTTGACGGGCTGCATGTCTGTGTCTCACCCTGAAGTTTGACGGGCTGCAGCTCTGTGTCTCACCCTGAAGTTTGACGGGCTGCAGCTCTGTCTCTCACCCTGTAGTTTGACGGGCTGCATGTCTGTCTCACCCTGAAGTTTGACGGGCTGCAGCTCTGTGTCTCACCCTGAAGTTTGACGGGCTGCAGCTCTGTGTCTCACCCTGAAGTTTGACGGGCTGCAGCTCTGTCTCTCACCCTGTAGTTTGACGGGCTGCATGTCTGTCTCACCCTGTAGTTTGACGGGCTGCATGTCTGTGTCTCACCCTGAAGTTTGACGGGCTGCAGCTCTGTGTCTCACCCTGTAGTTTGACGGGCTGCATGTCTGTCTCACCCTGAAGTTTGACGGGCTGCAGCTCTGTGTCTCACCCTGTAGTTTGACGGGCTGCATGTCTGTCTCACCCTGAAGTTTGACGGGCTGCAGCTCTGTGTCTCACTCTGTAGTTTGACGGGCTGCATGTCTGTGTCTCACCCTGAAGTTTGACGGGCTGCAGCTCTGTCTCTCACCCTGTAGTTTGACGGGCTGCATGTCTGTCTCACCCTGAAGTTTGACGGGCTGCAGCTCGGTGTCTCACCCTGTAGTTTGACGGGCTGCAGCTCTCTGTCTCACCCTGTAGTTTGACGGGCTGCAGCTCTCTGTCTCACCCTGTAGTTTGACGGGCTGCAGCTCTGTCTCTCACCCTGTAGTTTGACGGGCTGCATGTCTGTCTCACCCTGTAGTTTGACGGGCTGCAGCTCTCTGTCTCACCCTGAAGTTTGACGGGCTGCATGTCTGTCTCACCCTGTAGTTTGACGGGCTGCAGCTCTGTCTCTCACCCTGTAGTTTGACGGGCTGCAGCTCTGTCTCTCACCCTGTAGTTTGACGGGCTGCAGCTCTGTCTCACCCTGAAGTTTGACGGGCTGCATGTCTGTCTCACCCTGTAGTTTGACGGGCTGCAGCTCTGTGTCTCACCCTGTAGTTTGACGGGCTGCAGCTCTGTCTCTCACCCTGTAGTTTGACGGGCTGCAGCTCTGTCTCTCACCCTGTAGTTTGACGGGCTGCATGTCTGTCTCACCCAGTAGTTTGACGGGCTGCAGCTCTCTGTCTCACCCTGAAGTTTGACGGGCTGCAGCTCTGTCTCACCCTGAAGTTTGACGGGCTGCATGTCTGTCTCACCCTGTAGTTTGACGGGCTGCAGCTCTGTCTCTCACCCTGTAGTTTGACGGGCTGCAGCTCTGTCTCTCACCCTGTAGTTTGACGGGCTGCAGCTCTGTCTCTCACCCTGTAGTTTGACGGGCTGCAGCTCTCTGTCTCACCCTGTAGTTTGACGGGCTGCAGCTCTGTCTCTCACCCTGTAGTTTGACGGTCTGCAGCTCTGTCTCTCACCCTGTAGTTTGACGGGCTGCATGTCTGTGTCTCACCCTGTAGTTTGACGGGCTGCAGCTCTGTGTCTCACCCTGTAGTTTGACGGTCTGCAGCTCTGTGTCTTGCTCTGTAGTTTGACGGGCTGCAGCTCTCTGTCTCACCATGTAGTTTGACGGGCTGCAGCTCTCTGTCTCACCCTGAAGTTTGACGGGCTGCAGCTCTGTCTCACCCTGAAGTTTGACGGGCTGCAGCTCTGTCTCTCACCCTGTAGTTTGACGGGCCGCAGCTTTCTGTCTCACCCTGTAGTTTGACGGGCTGCAGCTCGGTGTCTCACCCTGTAGTTTGACGGGCCGCAGCTCTGTGTCTCACCCTGTAATTTGACGAACTGCAGCTCTGTCTCACCCTGTAGTTTGACGGGCTGCATGTCTGTGTCTCACCTTGATGTTTGACGAACTGCAGCTCTGTGTCTCACCCTGTAGTTTGACGGGCTGCATGTCTGTGTCTCACCCTGTAGTTTGACGGGCTGCATGTCTCTGTCTCACCCTGTAGTTTGACGGGCTGCATGTCTGTGTCTCACCCTGTAGTTTGACGGGCTGCAGCTCTGTGTCTCACTCTGTAGTTTGACGGGCTGCATGTCTGTGTCTCACCCTGAAGTTTGACGGGCTGCAGCTCTGTCTCTCACCCTGTAGTTTGACGGGCTGCATGTCTGTCTCACCCTGAAGTTTGACGGGCTGCAGCTCTGTGTCTCACTCTGTAGTTTGACGGGCTGCATGTCTGTGTCTCACCCTGAAGTTTGACGGGCTGCAGCTCTGTCTCTCACCCTGTAGTTTGACGGGCTGCATGTCTGTCTCACCCTGTAGTTTGACGGGCTGCAGCTCTCTGTCTCACCCTGTAGTTTGACGGGCTGCATGTCTGTCTCACCCTGTAGTTTGACGGGCTGCAACTCTGTCTCTCACCCTGTAGTTTGACGGGCTGCATGTCTGTCTCACCCTGAAGTTTGACGGGCTGCATGTCTGTGTCTCACCCTGTAGTTTGACGGGCTGCAGCTCTGTGTCTCACCCTGTAGTTTGACGGGCTGCAGCTCTGTCTCACCATGTAGTTTGACGGGCTGCAGCTCTCTGTCTCACCCTGAAGTTTGACGGGCTGCAGCTCTCTGTCTCACCCTGTAGTTTGACGGGCTGCAGCTCTGTCTCACCATGTAGTTTGACGGGCTGCAGCTCTCTGTCTCACCCTGTAGTTTGACGGGCTGCAGCTCTGTCTCTCACCCTGTAGTTTGACGGGCTGCAGCTCTGTCTCACCCTGTAGTTTGACGGGCTGCAGCTCGGTGTCTCACCCTGTAATTTGACGAACTGCAGCTCTGTCTCACCCTGTAGTTTGACGGGCTGCAGCTCTCTGTCTCACCCTGTAGTTTGACGGGCTGCAGCTCTGTCTCACCCTGTAGTTTGACGGGCTGCAGCTCTGTCTCTCACCCTGTAGTTTGACGGGCTGCATGTCTGTGTCTCACCCTGTAGTTTGACGGGCTGCATGTCTGTGTCTCACCCTGTAGTTTGACGGGCTGCATGTCTGTCTCACCCTGTAGTTTGACGGGCTGCAGCTCTCTGTCTCACCCTGAAGTTTGACGGGCTGCAGCTCTGTGTCTCACCCTGTAGTTTGACGGGCTGCAGCTCTGTCTCTCACCCTGTAGTTTGACGGGCTGCATGTCTGTCTCACCCTGTAGTTTGACGGGCTGCATGTCTGTGTCTCACCCTGAAGTTTGACGGGCTGCAGCTCTGTCTCTCACCCTGTAGTTTGACGGGCTGCAGCTTTCTGTCTCACCCTGTAGTTTGACGGGCTGCAGCTCTCTGTCTCACCCTGAAGTTTGACGGGCTGCAGCTCTGTGTCTCACCCTGTAGTTTGACGGGCTGCAGCTTTCTGTCTCACCCTGTAGTTTGACGGGCTGCAGCTCTGTCTCTCACCCTGAAGTTTGACGGGCTGCAGCTCGGTCGGTGCCGGCGCCGGGTCTGCCGGCAGACTGCTGGTGTTCAGGGCGGTGCTCGTTGTGTCCGGCTGGTCAGTCGTCTGACCTCCGTCCGGTATTCTGTCAGGAGTGAAACCGTTCTCGCCAAGCGAGCTGCCGTTCTCCGCCGCCCTGATGCCGTTCTCTCCAGTCTTGACGCCGTTCTCTGGGAAGACAGAGTGGATATATGTAAAACCGAAAGACATGTTCCGTATATAAATACATTGTTTTTCATGTTATATTTTATCGAATAATTAACGCACCTCTTCAATATAAAGTTAAATATTTTACATAATCCTCGCCCCGGTGGGCCTCTGAGGGAAAAGGTGTTCGAAATCTCTCAACAAGAACATTCGAAGATACTTCAATCATTTTTTTGGCTCAGGTCAATACTGAAGTCCCCTGAGGTCATCAAAGGTCAATTTGTCAAAATTTAGGACTTCGCTCCAGAAATCCCAAATACCTCGGAAACTATGATAGCTAGGAACAAACGCAAATGAGCAATCGAAAGGTCTTAAAAATAAAATCGCTAAGGAGTCCTCAAACTTCAGCTCAGGTCAATAGTTTAGGCTCCCGAGGACACCGAAGGTCACTATGACATTTATCCCAAAAAGTTGTTCGTAAATAACGTCTTATATGATGAAGATATGAAAATAATTATAACGCCATCGTGTTTATCTCCTCCAGGTGCTTCGAAACATATATCCGATGACCGAATTAGGTCAAGTCTAAAATTTGACCTCAGGTCAAGGTCTTTTGGGGACCCAAGTAGGTCATGTTGAACATGTGGAGACGCGTCTCTACGGGACAAACACAGTGGTGTTAATATCACGTCTATATCTTGATTCTATCAAGAGTTATCGGCAAAAAGATGCTGCTGACCTCATATGACCTCAGTTGACCTTGCAGAGGTCACTGAGCAACAATTGCACATGGTTCATCAATAATGAGCTAAAATAACATGATCCTGAAATAATTGGCCTGATCCAATGCACATTTTCTTAATAGGAAACATGCACATATTTTCCAATTGACTTATAATGAGGAGGTCACGAAATTGACCTGACCTTGAGTCACCGATATACAAAAATCCGAGATATAATAATTGTAGATATGTGTGCTCTGATTGACTCCTGTAAGTTCCAAATTCCTTTTCACGTTATGAACTTTTAGGAATACACCCGGACGCTCTTAACAATCAGGTCTCTACCGTGTAACAATTCAAAGCGATCGTTTGAGTCGCCTGTGTAAATGCTGAATCAGTGCTGTGTTCTGCGGCTGCTCAGTTTGACCCCGTCGGTCGATGGACACCGTCAACACGGTATGACAGAACAGAACGATCTGCCCTCACGGAACTCCCGGTCTGACGCGGCCAAATGACGTGTCACGGCAGCCTATATCGCCCGCCCCTGATGTGTTATACAAGGCTCCAGGGCGGCGGCAAAATGGCTGGACCATTGCATTCCGTGAGGTCAGTTCGGCTTTAAAATATCAGCTAGAGAGTCAATGCATACTGCTGGTCGGTGTTTTATATAAATGGTACCTAGATTTGTGCCTGGAATGTACCTTAAAGCGCAAGTGTATGAAATTGAGCTGAAATAAATTTTGCAATGCCGTTGTATTGTATCCGTTTCGGTCCACCTACTTCATTCCAAACTTAACGAATGAAGTGATCACTTGATAATACATGTGCTAATGAAAGATGAAAAATGTGATTCAGACATATTTTAGTAGACAAATAAGATATTTAACCGTGCACTTTAACCCGCCATTGACTGGCATCGCAGAGAAACACTACATATTGACTGGAGATGGGGAAATATTGCCTCCTCTCCTGGTTATCATCAGAAACAATGATCTCATCATGATGCAAAAAGGCGTCAGTTGAAAGCTTCTAACGAGATTTTATCGACAGCATACTCAAAATTGTCAAGCTAAGGAAGCATGCCAGTTCAGTGTCCGTCCATGTAGCTCAGTCGGGAGAGCGCTGGGCTTTTGACCTCATCCGGTGTGGCAGCCCGGGTTCGAGTCGCTTCGGCGCTCGCTATTTGCCCCTGACTGGGATGGCCTGTGGCCGGTGGCAGCGGTCGCACTCAAGGTCAGGTGACGTCAGAGGGCGGGGCGAACCGTGTCCAGGTATGTCGGGCACGTAAAACTTTCGCCTCTAAATTATGCCGGACAACAGCAATTACGCGATCGGGTGGTGGGGTCAAGGCCTGCGCAACAAGCTATGCTTAGCGCGAGGACTTACCTCGGAAATCCATCCATTCAAAACATTCGAACTAAATTTATAAACAAAAAGTCTGGACATTTCCAACTTTGGGTGCCAGGGTGTATAGGTGATATGTTTCACTATATGAACTTTATACCCAGATGCCTGACAACGAGAGTATTATAGCCCATCATCGGTATTATCAATGGTATATGCCATATGCTGTATGAACGAAAATCAAAATGTAAGTTTGTAAGAGTTTAAGGTTAAGGTCAGGGCAGGAAGGTTATAATTGGTAAGCAGTCTACGTTAGTCATATGACACAGGTTTTATGGCTCATTTTACCCGAGGAGTTTAATTGTTATAGTCATTTTGGTCAGTTAACCCCATGTCGGGCATTTACTGAAGTTTCCTTCAAAGACAGGTCAAAGTCAGGTCACAAGATCAAAGCTTACTCCCAAACTAAAAATAAGAAAAACACATTTGTATGCCAGTATGCCTCCGAAATACATTGGTGGTATAATATTGGCGATACTATTATGGAAATACCTTGGTTATGTTCGTCTGTGTCTGGTCAATTAACCCTCGCCCTACGGGATCTTTTTCACCTTCACCCTACGCGGGGGGGGGGGGGGGGGCTGACAGGCCCCTGTTAACTTCTAAACAGAGCAACTTAGAGCAATGCGTAAGAACTAGCATGTTGTCTGCATGAGAGGAATCTAACAGTATTTTTAGGTTTCAGGTCAACGGGTGACCTTCCAGGTAAAGGGAATGACCTCGGATCGACCACGTCCAGAACAGCGATTTTTCTCTGTCAGAAAACCTAAAAATTAGAAATCGATAAATGTAAATAAAAGGGCATGTTCCTACACCAGTTTTGTCTCAGAAATACAGAAAAGGTAATGATTTGTTCGTATCTTGTCAACAAAAAGTCCAAAAAAGTTATTAAAAAAATGACGTCATGCGTTTCTTACACTTAGGGAGCAATCACTCAGTCAAAAATAGAGACATTGCTTTGCAATTTGGTTTGGATATTGACCATACCCAGTTCTGTCACACACATTCCTGGTTTTCCAACATCTTTGAATATTTTGATTTTGAGATGATTTTCCATTTTTATTTTATTTTAGGGGACAAAAACCTAAATTTTTGGAACTCCGAGATTGCCATTTTAAAGAGAATGACATTTTGTATCTTTGATGAATTGCGTTTGCAATTTGCTTCAAAACTCTGTTCTCTACGTTTTACCAAATATTTATCGTTTTTTTCACAAACATGACGTAATCAAAACATGATTATCTCCCAAACTACATAACCAATTTCAATTAAATTTTTACAGCAAACGTATAATTGTTGTAAATTCAGGTACAAACAATTTCAGCAATATGCGCCGCATGTGTACAAAGTTATTAAATACAAACCTCAGGGGGGAGCGGCTGTCAGGCGAGGGTTAACGTAAGCAAACGACAAAAATGATCTACGGGACTATCATGATTGAAGAATCATAAATCAGTCCAAAGTGGTGATAACATTTGGAAATTATGTTTGTGCCTGTTTCCTGCGAGGTGTTTTAGTATAGTTTGTGTTAGTTTAGCTCTCTCTCTCTAGGTTTTGTGTTTTAAGTTTCATTTCGAGAGAAAAAAAATATGTAATACCTTTTTCCTATGTTTAGAGCACAAACAAAACATTCCGAAACTTCGGTGTTGTGACGTGATTCAAATTAATGATTGTATCTCAAATACTTCATTACAACATTAATACTTAAAACTTCATACTTCAAACATTAATGATTGTATCTCACCAATTTTAATGTCGATAAATTCATCATTTTTGAGCTACTGCGAATGTTCATTCTTCAGCGATGCAATGTTTGACTCGAGTTCCGAAGTAAATGGGGGTTTAAGAGTAAAAATATCACTAGCACGGCATGAACTAAAATGAAAAACGGCTAAGACAAGTAAACTATCATAATGCACCATTATGATTAAATCTCAATATTAGGTAAGAGAGGCAAGGTGCAAAGCATCTCGTCAGAGTCTGCTCATTAATTCTCGCCCTACGGAAGTTTTTTTCACCCTCGCCCTACGAGGGGGAGGGGAGCTGACAGGCTCCCCTGTTAACTTCCAAACCAAGCAACTTAAAGCAATGCGGTAGGAACCAGCATGTTACCTGTCATGAGATAAATCTAACAGTATGCGATTTTTAGGTTTCAGGTCAACGGGTGACCTTCCAGGTCAAGTGGATGACCTCGGATTTACCACGTCCAGAACAGCGATTTTGCTCTTCAGAAAACCTCAAAATTAGAAATTGATAAATGTAAATAAAAGGTGTTCCTAGACCAGTTTTAGCTCAGAAATACAGAAAAGGTAATTGTTTGTTCGCATCTTGTCAAAAAAAGTTTTTTTTTGTTTGTTTTTGTTAAATGACGTCAGCAGTTTCTTACACTTAGGGAGCCATCACTCAGTCAAAAATGAAGATATTGCTTTAAAATTTGGTATGGGTATTGCCCATACTCAGTTCTCACATATATTTCGGTTTTTCTAATATTTGTGAAATTTTTTATTTTGTGGGGAATTTTCCAAAACAAATATATATTTGATTTTAGGGGTCAAAAACCCAAAAGTTTGAAAATCCGAGATTGCCATTTTAAAGAGAATGCCATTTTGTATGTTTGGTGAACTGCGTTTGCAATCTGTTTTAAAACTCTGTTTTCTACGATTTTTCAAATATTTATCGTTTTTTACCAACATGACGTCATCAAAACATGATTATCTCCGAAACTACTACAACATATGTGTAACAGCATATGTATAATTGTTGTAAACTCAGCTACCGAAAATTTCAGCAAGATTCAGCATGAAAATTTCAGCATGTGTGAAAAGTTATTCAAGAAAAACCTCAGGGGGCCTGTCAGCCCCCCCCGTAGGGCGAGGGTTAAAGTCGTTTGTCCGCCCGTGTAGCTCATTCGGGAAAGCTCTGGGCTTACGATCTGACTCGCCCTGGCAAGGGGGGTTCGAGGCGCTTCGGCGCTCGCTATTTGCTCATGTTGGGGATGACCTGCGACCGGTGGCAGCGGCTGCGTTCAAGGTCAGATGAAGCCAGCGAGCCGGGCGGATTTCCTCAGTTGTCGTGGGAGTTAAGCTTTCGCCATTCAATTCTGCACCGGTGACTGGCATGGCGCGATCGGATGATCAATACCTGCGCTGCAAGCTCAGCTTAGCGTGCAGGTCCTGATCTCGGCAATGCATCCCGTCGAAACATTCGGACTTAATTGATAAAAGCTGACTTTTTAGCAACGCCAGAAGAATGTTTAACAATTGGTTAAACAAACGGAAGAAAATTATGCAGACAACCTGCAGATGCAGACTTAGAGAAAATTAGTTTATTATTTTCAAATCATTTGCTGAGTCTGAGCACTATGTGAGCACTATGTGAGCACTTGATGAGCCTGTCCGAATATACTTGTTGTATTGTTCTAAGATGTGCTATCCGATCGCAAACCTTTGTTAATTGGGCCGAAATTCATTGTTAACCCACCATTGACTGGGAGGGGGGGGGGGGGGGGAGGGGCGTTAAACGCCCCCACCCCCTGATGAATTTTCGTAATATCTCACAAACCAATAGTGCTATCAACGTCAAACTTCGAGAACCTTCTTCGAAATCACGTTTACGTATTTTGTGAATAAAACAAATTTAGTCAAAAAATTTCGAGTTATAGTGAATTTAGTGACGTCACTCACAAGTTTTACACCAAAATCAGCTAAAATGTAACAGACCGTACAAATGCCATATTTCGAGTAAAATGCAATCCAAAAACGTCAGAAGATAGGAAATTAGCAAGGGATATAACATGGCTATCTTGGATTTGTGAAGTTTTGTTTTTTTTACCCCAAAAAAATAATATTTGTTTTCGGGGGAAAATGCCCACAAAATACATTTTTCAAAGATATTTAAAAAGACGGAACATGTGTAGGAGAACCACATATGGTAAACTACCATACCAAATTTCAGAATAATGTCACCATTTTTGACTGACTGATGGCATCTAAAGTATGGGTAAATCATGACGTCATATTTACAAATTGCGATTTTTGGCTTGTATTGACCAGATATAGACAACAAAATAGTAACACTGTATTTCTGAGACGAAACTAGTCTAGAAACATCACTTTATTATTTATATTTATTAATTTACAATTTTAAACTTCATTGACCTGAACTTGACCTGAACTTGACATTAACTTCACGTAAATGAAGTCAGGTGGTAAAATGACTATCACTATCGAATTATACGTGAAAAATAACTCATACAACATGTGTTGCATGACTTTCGTAGCTATTTTGAGCATAGTGACCTTTTGCGACCTGGCTTTGACCTTAACCTCGGCCAGCAATCTCACTTTAGCTCATGCGTGATGTGTATCATACATTTGGCAGCACTTTGGGTGATCATGGTCGTAATCGAAGGCTTTGGATGGAAAGTATGGCACATAAACTCAAATACGGCGATTTTGACCTTTGACCTGACCGTGACCTGACATTTGACCTCACTTTGAAATTTTTGAGCATGTTTTAGATTCATCTCATTGAGAGATTTTGAATACCGCCTTGCGCGTCTCGCTGCAATCATTGGTTCGGAAGATAACTACTGGGTAGGGGGGGGGGGGGGCGTTTAACGCCCCCGCCCCAGTCAATGGCGTTCGGCTGAGACCCCAGTCAATAGGCCTGTTTACATAGCACACAAATAAATTCCTGGAAAATATTCCCAGGAAAATAGTTCCCTAGAAATTGAGACTTTTTAGTTTTTTTTTTCTAGTAAAAATTTCCCTAGATTTGATTATCTATTTCCTTACGCGTGTAGTTGAATGTTGCGCAATGATCTCGAGGCAATAATACGCAAAACGGTATTTTTCTATGGTGCCGCTATATTAACACGTAAAACTTGAAAAAATAATCATAAACACGAGACCAGTAAACGCACATACACTACCATTAGTTATACATCATTGGAACATGGTCATAATAACTCACAAATAAAAGCATTCCAATCATTTAAATAACAGCGTGACATGTACAGTGAAAACGACACTAGCGACATCTATTCAAGGTAAATTGTTAGTGGGAGCGCCACCTGTCGGGACGGCTGCAATCAGATGCTTGTGATTGGTCAAGCTGTATACGCTGGCCAATCAGAATTGGCGTGACATCCACCCTCCAAATATTTGGCAGCTCTTGAGGTATCGACAAGGCTGATAAGCTACCAGATTATTCCTAGGAATTGAGACATTCAGGCATATTCTGGAGAAATATAAGCATGAAACACCGAACAACCATCCATCAAGGAACATAGTTTTCCCAAAAGTCATTGAATAACATGTAACACATGCTATGTAACTTGTGAGTAAGTCAAAACAGATTAAAGGGATTATACGGGTTTTCCCAGAATAATTGAGTTACATAGTAAAACGTACATATAAAGGTGGTAAAAGTCCCACGGTAGCCACATTTTTCTGGAAATGACCTCTTCTGCACGTAAGGACATTCCAAAGTGCGCGGTGATGCCACCGCGTATTTTCTGCAGGACCGGCTGAGGCAGAGCCAGTCATCTCTTTTATGCTAATAAAAACACCTCACGTATGGCATATTTCCGGTAAAATAAACAATATTTGAAAGAAAATAACCTTGTTTTTTTCCAACGGCAGCAGCAGTTACCTAGTTTTCCCATACAATTCTATATTTTTCATGAATTTTCATGCCAAAAAATTAATACGCCACCACCAAATTCTCAACGCTAAAGGCCAGAGAAAAGAAAACCACAAAAAACACAAAACCTCAACGAACAGTGTGTAGTAATACAAACTCCCGTCAGTTTTGAATTGCATGATAATTTTGTGATCCAGTGTAGGACTTGCAGATAATTCAAAACTCTAAAATTGATCTTAAGATAAAAGTGGTGGACAGTAGTACCGATCAAGTACTCGTTATCTGATACTAGTCTCGAAAAACGCCCAAGTTTTAACGCTGATAATTTCTGAAATAATTGACTAAATGAGCATTGAGGTCCCTGTTAGGTGTCTTAAACGTGTTAAAAGCTCATACAACTGCAAAAGAGTGCATTTACTTTCAGGACGGAAACCCGTATAATCCCTTTAAACATAGCATATGGAAGAGTACCTTTGTGTATTGTCGTGCTCAAACAGCAGTTTTTAAACAGACTGGACCAATCTTTTGAGGCTAGGGAAATTTCATTAGAAAAAGCTAAAAAGTCAGACCTAATTCCTAGGAAACTATTTTCCTAAAAAATATTTTCCTAGGATTTGTGTTTTAATGCTATGTAAACAGGCCTAATGCCAGGTTAAAGTTTGAGTTACCCGCCATTTGACGACAGACTCTCTCAGCCCTTG
This sequence comes from Chirona hameri, assembly GCA_036785665.1. Classification (NCBI taxonomy): domain Eukaryota; kingdom Metazoa; phylum Arthropoda; class Thecostraca; order Balanomorpha; family Balanidae; genus Chirona; species Chirona hameri. The sequence goes on along the minus strand of JAXIVJ010000316.1, from coordinate 144,716 downwards.
ACGTCCCCTGGTCTGACTGCTGTCGCCTTGGCCGAGCGCAGAGCCATATACGACCAGGATCGAGAAACGTGTGGCTAGCCGAGCTAAGTCCTGAACTTATCTCTCCAGAATGAGTGCTTCACAAGGTCAATAGGCCATCTATGTTAACATCTATGTTATGTTATCTATGTTAACAAGTAAACACAATTAATCACATGGTATAATGGTATGTACCGTATGACTGAACTTAAACACCCAATAAGCAAATACGTACATGAATGCATTTCCTGAATGGTGTAATGTATCAAAGTTATGCCAGCAATACAACATTATCACTGGCCACCGCCCAATACAATACAAGTGAAAGACGCGGAATTGACCTATGTGGCATCTGGACAGGTGGTCTAAATTGATGACCCGAAGGACTTCAGTCTCATTACCGAGGTCTCGCATCTATGGCTGCCTGTTTAACCTGACCGTACCTCGTCCCTAGAGCTCGAGATGTCTCACCCGTATGCTGGTCGAACTTTGTGATCTGAAGCACTTCATCGTCGAGCGGCTGGACTGCCGCCACCGCCTTCGATCCGCCGCAGCCCATGTTGACTGCGCTGATCAGCTGCCTTCGGGAGCCAGTGACCGGTCACCGCCGGTCACCGCCGGTCACCTGAGATCACCGCCTCTCACCGATCGTCAGCGGCGGTCACCACGGATCTTCATGGAAGCGTTTCAGCTTCGAAGAAATTCGACAGCTCTGGAAGTATCCTATGCGATACTCAGAGTAATCTTCCTACACTAGCTACTGGTCATCTGAAGGTAGACGTCTTATTGCCGGCTCAGCTGACCCTATTTGTGTTCAAGGTCGAAGCGACTCTTGGGACGGCCCGTCGCTGCGTGCAACGAGGTGGCCGAATATCTGTCGACTGTGGCGGGCCGAATCCTCCAAGTTTAACAGCAACACGCCCACTTCTCAAGTTCCGAGACAGTGTCTCGGCCGTATCTTCCCCAATGTCTGCGGCACCAGCTGTTGCTGGAGTATCACGACCACCTCCTGAGACCGACGAGTCACGTGGTGGGCGTCTGCCGACCGCGTGCAGCCTTCACCACTCGACTGGCGCGCCCGAGTGCCGCCGACGACCAGCCGAACGCTGGCTGGAATGTGGCTCGCGATCGATCGGGCCAGGTGCCGCCGCCGCCGATCGGACAACTGCGGCGCGGCGGCGGCGGCGGCGGCGGCGGCGCAGCTGGACAGGGTTGACACGGTACACAGCACTGACCAGTACCCGGAACGGCCAGCCGCGTACCGCCCAGCGGCGATCGTTATTGGGACCCTCCGGTGAGCCCGGGCCCGCCGTGGAGGCTGGGCGGGGCGGGGCGGGGCGGGGCGGGCGGGAGTGGGGTACGTGTGGGCGAATCGATCGGTTGCTGTGGGAATGTGTCGCGGTACGTGGAACTGGATGATGTCAGAGCGACGCGCTGGAATCGCTGATCCTGTCGCTGGAACAGGCCTTTTGGTGGGCCGTGACCCATTTGCTCCCCCCTGGATCAGCCGGTGTCAGTGTCCCATGTTGATCCCCTTGCAACCTCGTGGGCCATATGTCATCTACAGGTCGAGTGTGGGGCGACGTAGGTACATTGAAGGTAGATTTGAATGTCTGGTAGGGCAAACTGAAAGATCGGAATTTGCATACAACCCTAGTGTGTTGTTCTTTACAAAAAAATACACTGTTTCACAATTTACTTAAAAAACAAATTCCACGCTTTCACAATTTAATGTTTGGTAGGGTTAACTGAAAGATTGGACTTTTCACGCTATCAGAAGAACACTCAACAAAATAAAGGATTAATAATATTTAACCAAGGTAGGTAGTAGGTACCTACGATTCAACACTGAACAGTGAACACACAACCCTAGCCGCGCTAAGCGTGTTGTTTTCGTATCAGTAACTGATTAAACACTGAACACTGTTCTTAAAACTAACACTGAACACCACTGAAGACTTTCACAATTTACTTGAAAACTAAACTTGTTGTGTTTTTCTTAACAAATTTCACGCTTTGAATGTCTGGTAGGGTAAACTGAAAGATTGGACTTTTCATACAACCCTAGTGTGTTGTTATTAACACGCGCAGTGGAGAGGGGTATGCCACTAACACGCAGTGGAGGGGGGGGGGGGGGCACATTAGTGCCCCCCCCCCCCTAAGAGCTCCGAAAGTATGAAAGCCAGAACGATCAAACTTACAGGGTTGGTAGTTTCTATGATGTTCTACATTTTCTAATTTTTGTGTGACCTTCGGTCAATATCTTCAAGGTCAAACGAGGTCACGAAGGTCAAATCTAGCCAAATGTCACAATTTTTGGAATTTAACCTCTGTGACGTCACAGGTCACCAGCAATGTGCCCAAAGATGTTTCTAGGGATGAACATTGACATTGTCTACCGAATGGCGTTTGAATCATCCCGATCCCACTGTCGGTTCCGAAGATATCGCTTTGCCGACCTCGATTCTGACCGCCATCTTGGAATGCAAATCCGTATAACTCAAAAATTGATAGACCGATGTTATTTTTTTAATGTAAAACGATCGGCTGTTGAGTTGGCGTAAATGTCGCGTAAAAAACACCGGCCTGCGCCGCTTCGTTTACGAGCTATTCACAAAAAACATGTGGGGGGGAGACAAAAGTGCCCCCCCTCCACTGCGCGTGTTAACACTTACACATTCCACGCTTTCACAATTTACTTGAAAACACAAATTCCACGCTTAAACAAATGTCTGGTAGGGTAAACTGACATTACCCCGGACACATTGATTCAACACTGAACACTGTTCTTAAAACTGATTCAACACTGAACACTGTTCTTAAAACTAACACTGAACACCATTGAAGACTTTCACAATTTACTTGAAAATTAACACTTGTTGTGTTGTTCTTAACAAATCCCATGCTTTGAATGTCTGGTAGGTAAACTGAAAGATTGGACTTTTCATACAACCCTAGCGTCTTGTTCTTAACAAATTCCACACCATGAAGACTTTGGTAGGATAAACTGTTGTTGTTGCTGGCTTAGGGCGCATAGCCGTGAGGTAGGGTAAACTGAAAGATTGGACTTTTCATGCTATCAGAATAACACAACCAAATAATACTGGCATACAACCTTAGACATTAGCCCGAACACCTTGATTCAACACTGAACACACAACCTTGAAAACTAACACCGAACGCCACTGAACACAACCCTTGTTCTTAACAAATTCCACGTCAGTCACATTAATATAAATTTGGGCTAAGATCGCCAGGATTAATATTTTTTCTCTCTCGTTTGTCCCACTTAAGGGCTAGTTTATTAAGATTAACAGCAAATCAAACATAAAGCACACTACACACTTAACAGCGTTCTACAGTATCATAGGTAGGTGACCCCGTCCGCTTCAGAACAACACAGACATAACGTTACAACAGCGTGCGACTAAGCAGCACACGGAGACGGCGACGAGCGCGGCGGCAGCAAACAGGGGCAACGGCGAGCAGGACGGCAGCACACGACGGCGGCAAAGGCAGCTCACAAACGCTTCAGTTGTCGGGGCTTCTCCTGCACTCTGGTCTCAACTCGCGCCCAACCAGCAGCGACCCGACGTCAGCCGACCCGCGGCGCCTGAAGACAGGGAGGCAAAGCGTTACCGGCGAGGGATAGGATGTCTGGGAGGGTCTTTGGATTAAGGAGCACTGAGTGAGTGGAGGGAGCGATTGAAGCATGTCATATTATTAAGTGTATGTATGTATGTATGTATGTATGTATCTATGTATGTATGTATGTATGTATGTATGTATGTATGTATGTATGTATGTATGTATGTATGTATGTATGTATGTATGTATGTATGTATGTATGTATGTATGTATGTATGTATGTATGTATGTATGTATGTATGTATGTATGTATGTATGTATGTATGTATATATGTATGTATGTATGTATGTATGTATGTATGTATGTATGTATGTATGTATGTATGTATGTATGTATGTATGTATGTATGTATGTATGTATGTATGTATGTATGTTTGTATGTATGTATGTATGTATGTATGCATGCATGCATGTACTATGTATGTGCGCGCGCAAGTGGACCTAAATTGTTCAACGCAATAAACCGTCTAAAATTTATTGATGCGTGTCACACGTAATATTAAGCACAAGCTCAGTAATGAACAAAAGCAAGTACTTGAAGAACCCATATCAATGCAGGAATTAATACAGCTCTAATGTCTATGAAAAATGGAAAATCACCAGGATCAAATGGATTCACTGCGAGTTTCTTTAAACAGTTTTGAGATCACTTGGGCATCTTCCTGTTCCGCGCTTTTCAGCGAAGTGTAGTAGAAAGCTCTATACCTTGTTCCCACAGAGAAGCTATAATAACCTTAATCCCTAAAGCCGATAAATCTCCAAATACAGTCAAAGGATGGCGACCCATTTCCCTGCTGAACGTAGACTTCAAAATAATTTCTGCTGCTGTAACAAATAGATTGCAAAGTGTAATGCACGATATTATATCACCATCGCAATCAGCATACATTAAGGGTCGTTGCATAGCAAACAGTAGGTTAGTGTATGACGTAATCCAAAAGGTAAATTATGAAAAAAACGTTGGTTTCATAGTAGCAGCAGACTTTGAAATGGCATTCGAGAGTATATCATGGACATTCTTACTAAAAACTTTACAGTGTTGTAACTTTGGAGAAAACTTTACAAATTTGCTCGAGCTTGCTTACTTAAACCAGGATAACTTCTCGCGAATACTTTTAGATGGATATCTAGGTGAAAAAATTGGCATGAATCGTGGAATAAGGCAAGGGGATCCGGCTTCAGGATACCTCTTTAATCTTGCTGTGGAACCTTTAGCAAATCACATCCGGAAATCGACGGTAATGCGCGGCATCACAATTCACAACGAAATAGAAGTACGACTCTCCCAGTATGCCGACGATTTGATTTTGTTCCTTAACGACAAACAATCAATAACTGGTGCAATATCATAAATGAAAACATTCTCATCCTTGTTAGGTTTGCAATTAAATGTGGACAAGACCAAATGTCTCCCAATCGGGAATAATTATAATTCATTACATTCACAAGCTGATTTCCATGGGATACAGTACGTCAACGAACTAAAAATCCTAGGTATATTTTTTAATAGCAACAACCAATCCATAATCACAACAAACCTGAAGTATAGACTACCCCTAATCGCAAAAGAAGTTTTGCAATGGAAAAGAAGACATATCACGATTATCGGTAAAATTACTGTCATAAAATCTTTGCTTATATCCCAACTGGTTCATTTATTTTTATCACTACCCGCGCCTTCGAAAAAAGACACAATGCAGATTGAAACAACACTATTTTGGTTTCTATGGGGGGATAAAAACGACAGTGTTAAACGATCTAAAATTGCTCAAGGGCTCGAACAAGATGGACTTGAAATGATTGATGTCGGCAGTTTCGATAAAAGTATGAAAACGACATGGATAAGAAGACTTTACACATCCCAGCATGACTGGGCCATTATAATTTGGAAAGAACTTCCCCTTATTCATGAACTACCAACATATGGAACGACAGTCTGTCTGCTACTATGAAACAGCCCTTTCCAAAGTGAAAAATAAGATAGCAAACCCCTTTTGGAAAGAGGTAATCGGAGCATGGAGAGAGTTTTGCGGTTTATCCATTCCAAACATTGAAGAAATATTAACTGAAAAACTTTGGTTCACAAATGTTTCAAAATTTCCTAATGGCATCACAAAAACATGGGATAACAAAGGTTTGAGATTTGTTGCAGACCTCATAAACAACACAACAGGAACTCTATATACTAAAGAAGAGATAGAAACAGTGTATGGTATTCGCATGACGTTTCTCTGCTATGCGTCTCTCATTAGAAATATCCCAAACATTGTCAAAGAGTCCAGCTATAAATCACTTATCGTCTACCCTCTTATACCTCATAAAATAAGAATAGTACTTGGAAACGCTAGAATTTCACGTATTACATATAACACATATAGCACGTGTCTGAGAAAGAAGTATGAGAAATCACAGAAAAACCTGGAAGGAAAGTGGATTAGAGATATACACCATTTTCATCCGGGAAGCATGCGAGACGTAAGTGCGGCTACTAGAAACACATACATTAAAGCTTTCCACTTTCACGCATCATATAATATATATATATATATATATATATATATATATATATATATATATATATATATATATATATATATATATATATATATATATATATATATATATATATATATATATATATATATATATATATATATATATATATATATATATATATATATATATATATATATATATATATATATATATATATATATATATATATATATATATATATATATATATATATATATATATATATATATATATATATATATATATATATATATATATATATATATATATATATATATATATATATATATATATATATATATATATATATATATATATATATATATATATATATATATATATATATATATATATATATATATATATATATATATATATATATATATATATATATATATATATATATATATATATATATATATATATATATATATATATATATATATATATATATATATATATATATATATATATATATATATATATATATATATATATATATATACGTCCGTAAGCGCGGCGGCAGCGAACAGGGGCAACGGCGAGCAGGACGGCAGCACACGACGGCGGCAAAGCCAGCTCTCAAACGCTTCAGTTGTCGGGGCTTCTCCTGCACTCTGGTCTCAACTCGCGCCCAACCAGCAGCGACCCGACGTCAGCCGACGCGCGGCGCCTGAAGACAGGGAGGCAAAGCGTTACCGGCGAGAGATAGGATGTCTGGGAGGGTCTTTGGATTAAGGAGCACTGAGTGAGTGGAGGGAGCGATTGAAGCATGTCATATTCTTAAGTGTATGTATGTATGTATGTATGTATGTATGTATGTATGTATGTATGTATGTATGTATGTATGTATGTATGTATGTATGTATGTATGAATGTATGTATGTATGTATGTATGTATGTATGTATGTATGTATGTATGTATGTATGTATGTATGTATGTATGTATGTATGTATGTATGTATGTATGTATGTATGTATGTATGTATGTATGTATGAATGTATGTATGTATGTATGTATGTATGTATGTATGTATGTATGTATGTATGTATGTATGTATGTATGTATGTATGTATGTATGTATGTATGTATGTATGTATGTATGTATGTATGTATGTATGTATGTATGTATGTATGTATGTATGTATGTATGTATGTATGTATGTATGTATGTATATTTTCATCCGGGAAGCATGCGAGGAAACGCTAGAATGTTACGTCACCAGTTTGTGTACGCTCCCTGCCGGCCGTTGTATATACATCGGGGCGTCTGCCCATAGTCGTGTGGCGGTCACCAGACCTGCTAGTCTGTGGCGTGGTAGGACAGAACACGGGTGCGCGATCGTGCTTAGCTCTGGTGACTCCTCCTGTGACCCTCAGTGACGCTACCGTCGATCTACCAGCGCTCGTGGCCTCTGTGACCTCTGACCTCTCAAGTCAGTGCTCTGTCATCGTCAAAACATGAGGTCAGCGTTGCTGTCGCTCTGCCTGGCGGCTCTGCTGGAAGGTGGCAACTCGCGCAGCTTTCTCTTCCCTGACGAGCTTCCGACCTCGAGAGACGTAGCAGAACATGATCGTCCTACACCGTTAAGATCTCAGAAGCCGCCGATGCAGCGACTTGGGGGTCAAGTCAGATTTTTAAAGGATCCATCTGTGCCGACAAGTGGGGAAATTTCGACAGAAGTGCTGTCAGAGCTCGAGACGGAGGTGTTGCCTGTCGATCCCTCCGCTTCCGCGTCTGGGTCAACTCCGTCCGTCGCGACTGACCCTCAATCGCCGCCAGACAGTCGCGTGCGCACAAACTGCAGCGGTCCGAGCTGCGATTGCTCACCGTCAGCACAGTCTGGCGCGCTGCCAGACTCCGTGCCCCCTGCAGAAGAAGAGCCGGTGCTGGATCGAGTTTCGTTAAGATCATCGCCTCACCCCAACATCACACCTCAGACTCTGAACAGCAGCAGCAGTGTATCCCCCACGGTCGCCAGCACCGGCAGCCGGGCGTCAGCGGGTCGAGCAGTCACCTCCTTCAGTATGTTCTTCCCTGGCAAGTTGCCTGACTCTGGATCGGTGCAGCCTCTGCCCTCCTGTGACGGGAAGAAGGTGTCTGCAATCCATCCGGAGACCGGCCGCTGTCAGCTGCTGGGGGTCGCTGGCGGCTGTCCTGATGGGCAGCTCTTCATGCTCTCACCTGAGGGGTCGCATCCCGGCTGCCGACCGCTGCCCTGTCCGGAGGACCAGCTGCTCATGGGAGACGTCTGTCTGCCGGCAAAGGACCCGAGCGCCTGTTCTTCGGACATGACCCTTGTCAGGGACGAGCGCGGCCGCGGCCGGTGTGACTGCCGCCCGGGCCACGTGCTCTGGCCAGCCGAGAGGCGCTGCTACCCGGCGCTCACCCAGGGGCCATGCCCGGTGGGTCAGCAGCTGACCGCGCCGCTGGACGAGCCGCGGCCGCACTGTGCCGAGAACTCGTGTGTGCTGGACGGCAGCCTGCTGTGGCTGCAGCCGCCCCAGATCGGGTGCTACCAGCTGCTGGCACCGGAAGCCGGCTGCGAGTCGCAGCGCATGCTGACGCTGAGGGAGGGGCGGCTGGTCTGCGAGCCTGGCATGCTCCTGCTGCGCGGTATATTCGACCTGCCCGGCGTCAGGTGCGTCAGTGACGGGCTGATGGACTATGGAGGACACTGCAGGGACCCGCTGCTGCAGGGTTTCAGGGAGTGACGCCAGGCGACGCGTGCGCTGAGCTTTCCGGCTACAGAGACTAGAGACTCAGCTACAAACTACATAAACTGCACACTACACAGAATCAGCTGGATGGCAGGTGCCGCAGCTGCTGCGGTGTTTCAGGAGCTGTCGCCATGCAGCCGCAGCGGCCCGCCCCTGCAGGGCTTGAGAGAGCGGCATGGCAGCCTGTAAGCTTCAGGACCCGCTGATAGATGGCAGCAGGCGAGACTCGCTCGTACAAGCTTCAGATACCCACGCTAGATGGCAGCTACTACGAAACACTCCTGCCTTTAATTATTGTATGTACCTAAATTAAAGACAACAGTGATATTTGACGAATGTTTTACAAGTAGGAACGCAAAACAAAATATGTGCGAGCCTGTTTGTGTTCTATGTTCTACGTCTACGGGTATGAATGTAGTTTTAATCGTGCCGAGAAATAACAATCCTGCTATTGGCGGAATGCAGTGTGGTGAAGCGTGTTAGTATTTGCCAAAATAAAGGTTCGTGTTATATGATCATTTGTGTTATATTCGTGTTATATGACCATCTATATGTTAAATATAGCCATGCTCTTTCAGTAGGTACCCATCATTTTTACTCTCACTCTAATGCTATTTTGAACTTTTCATATTCCAGTTTTCTTGCTGACATTTTGTTTTGAAGAAGAAACCAATTGGTCTATTATAATGGCTTGTCCCGACTCCCGAGTCAAAGTTAGCACGTTTAACTACCCCACTGTAGCCAGGGACGAACAATTCCGATCAGTCCAGCCAATAGCACCTACTGCATCAATGGTTAACACCACAGATGACTTCACACAAATACCGGTTACCAGAATGTCATAAATACCTACCGCAGCCTGTCTTTCCCGTAGTTAAGCTCATGAAGGCGCCCGCTCGACTCCCTTGCCCTGACAAGGCGGGGGATATTCGGCCCGACAACGCGAACGGTTCGCCACCCGACTCGTACAAACTATTTGACCTTGATTGAAACAGACTGTGGTCAGTGGCAATGGTCGCGATCATATAAGATTGGGCGCAGAGAAACGTGCCGAGATATTGCAGCGCGTGTTTTTCGGCCTAAGCTTGCCGGTAAATATAAAATTAACGATCGAGTGGTCAATGGTCTACGCAACAAGCTCTGGCTAGCAAAGGACTTTGATCGCAATATGACGTGCACACACAATCTCGTAATAAATGCATACACAAAAATACTCAGCGATAAATCCAAACTAACTTTTATAAAAAGTTCGGCAATGCTCATCATTCCATGCAGAGTATGACATGGATTGAGTGATTGCGATCCAATCCAATCCAAATTCATGAAGTTATAATCCAGATCCAATCCAAATCAATGAGGTGTCTGCTAAGCTCATCTGATCCAAATCAGTCCATTCTGGTTTGCAGATTTTGTTATATATTTTACCTAAATAACAGTTATTTGAATAAGTTGTTTTGTTAGAGATATGCTTACTATTCGCAAAATAATCAATTACCATGAAGAATCACCTATATGTCCTCTTAGATCGAATGGTTGTTGAATATTCAACATATAAGAATGAATCCAGTCCAATCCAAATCCATTCATAGTCAAAATTTCTGATCCAATCCAATCAAAATCCAATTGGATTGGACTGGATCACAAATCCATTGTATTAATCCAATCCATTTCATACTAGTTCTATGCATGACGCCTGTAGTCGCACAGTTTGTGGCGCACCAGGCTGTCTGTCGGCTCAGTTTGTGGCGCACCAGACTGTCTGTCGGGTCAGTTTGTGGCGCACCAGACTGTCTGTCGGCTCAGTTTGTGGCGCACCCGACTGTCTGTCGGCTCAGTTTGTGGCGCACCAGACTGTCTGTCGGCTCAGTTTGTGGCGCACCCGACTGTCTGTCGGCTCAGTTTGTGGCGCACCCGACTGTCTGTCGGCTCAGTTTGTGGCGCACCAGACTGTCTGTCGGCTCAGTTTGTGGCGCACCAGACTGTCTGTCGGCTCAGTTTGTGGCGCACCAGACTGTCTGTCGGGTCAGTTTGTGGCGCACCAGACTGTCTGTCGGCTCAGTTTGTGGCGCACCCGACTGTCTGTCGGCTCAGTTTGTGGCGCACCAGACTGTCTGTCGGCTCAGTTTGTGGCGCACCCGACTGTCTGTCGGCTCAGTTTTTGTGGCGCACCAGACTGTCTGTCGGCTCAGTTTGTGGCGCACCAGACTGTCTGTCGGCTCAGTTCTCTCCCAGGGGCATGTTCGCGCCGACGGCGCTGGGAATTCCATATACAGGGTTTTTCATAATGAATGTTACTTTTAAATCAGCCGTAGGAAGACCAAAAATATTATAAAGCTCGCGGATTTTTAGGTTATATTGTTGCAAAAACGTGAAGGTTTTTATCTGTGCAAAAATTACCCCGAAACAATTAGTCTGATGGATGTTAGGCCGACAATATCGAGGCCTAAGAAACGCTGCAACCCGCCCTTTTCAAACGAAGAGGAAGTTTAGGCATTCCTACAGTATGGTGCGCTGAAAAGCATAGCTGCAGTGCGCCGAAAGTTTGGCAGTCACTCCCAGAAAATAAATGGCATACCATCAAGGATGGCTTTCAAGAGACTGGTCGAAAGGTCTCAGTCAACAGGCCCCATCTCCCCATCAAAGCCTCAGGGTCGAACTGCAACATCAGCTGAGCTCGTGGAGAAAATTCGACAGATGGTGGAGCCATATCAAGCAGCCAAGAAAAGCACCTGTCTCCAGGATTACCAAGTCGTTGCCACATCCAGAACTGTGTGGCGGATTATGCGGAAGAAGCTGGGGTGGAAGCCGTATAAGCTCCATGTTACCGTGCCGCTGAACGCAGCCCACCAGGCAGGCAGACGAGAATTATGCAAGTAGCTTGCTGATAATTCTGCAATTGTTGGCCTATAACATCCATCAGACTAATTGTTTCGGGGCAATTTTTGCACAAATAAAAACCTTCACGTTTTTGCAACAATATAACCTAAAAATCCGCGAGCTTTATAATATTTGTGGTCTTCCTCCGGCTGATTTAAAAGTAGCATTCATTATGAAAAACCCTGTAGATCCAGACCAGTCCTTGGCTTAGATGAACTTCAGACTGCAGTTGGTGACGGTGGCCGCTCATGCCAGAGCAGCACGGACAGACAACAGTGGAACTTAATGGGCCGTCCACTGGCCGTATCACGTATCACTTTATTCTGCGTGCAGAACAATATTTGAGGTATATATGATGGATGGCTGTAATGCACATTGTGCTGATAATAAGATGATAGATGATAAAATATAGCATATGCTCATGTTACGGAAAATAAAGAATGATGAGGAAAGGATGAATTACAAACTAGCCTATATCGCGCTCCGTGGCTGGAAAGGATGAATTGCAAACTAGCCTATATCGCGCCCCGTGGCTGGAAAGGATGAATTACAAACTAGCCTATATCGCGCCCCGTGGCTGGAAAGGATGAATTGCAAACTAGCCTATATCGCGCCCCGTGGCTGGAAAGGATGAATTGCAAACTAACCTATATCGCGCCCCGTGGCTGGAAAGGATGAATTGCAAACTAGCCTATATCGCGCCCCGTGGCTGGAAAGGATGAATTGCAAGCTAACCTATATTGTGCGCCCCGTGGCTGGAAAGGATGAATTGCAAACTAGCCTATATCGCGCTCCGTGGCTTCTTCAGGGCTGAATCACCGATGATGATATATTCTTAGCTTATTAGCTATGATTTCGATTATTATCAATGTATAGCAATATGTGAATGAATTATGACCTTCCAATATTTAAGTTTGCATTCTCAGTTCGCAATGATTATAACAATACGAGGAGTTACTTCTTATCACTAATTCAACTCTTAAAATAGTATGATTTATTAATTAACGATCATTTATTAATTTACGCTTATTAATTCGCTGTAATCCGATCATTATGAAAAACTTTAGCGCAGCACATACATCAGCTAGTAGTATCTTCCTGAGTGGTATTTTTGTAGAGACGGGACGGTAGCCGACAGAGACGGACGTCTGTTATGGTAGCCGACAGAGACGGACGTCTGTTACGGGTAGCCGACAGATACGGACGTCTGTTATGGGTAGCCGACAGAGACGGACGTCTGTTACGGGTAGCCGACATAGACGGACGTCTGTTATGGTAGCCGACAGAGACGGACGTCTGTTACGGGTAGCCGACAGAGACGGACGTCTGTTACGGGTAGCCGACAGAGACGGACGTCTGTTACGGGTAGCCGACAGAGACGGACGTCTGTTATGGGTAGCCGACAGAGACGGACGTCGGTTAGGGTAGCCGACAGAGACGGACGTCTGTTATGGGTAGCCGACAGAAACGGACGTCTGTTATGGTAGCCGACAGAGACGGACGTCTGTTATGGGTAGCCGACAGAGACGGACGTCTGTTACGGGTAGCCGACATAGACGAACGTCTGTCATGGTAGCCGACAGAGACGGACGTCTGTTATGGTAGCCGACAGAGACGGACGTCTGTTACGGGTAGCCCACAGATACGGACGTCTGTCATGGTAGCCGACAGAGACGGACGTCTGTTATGGTAGCCGACAGAGACGGACGTCTGTTAGGGTAGCCGACATAGACGAACGTCTGTCATGGTAGCCGACAGAGACGGACGTCTGTTATGGTAGCCCACAGATACGGACGTCTGTTACGGGTAGCCCACAGATACGGACGTCTGTTACGGGTAGCCGACAGAGACGAACGTCTGTCATGGTAGCCGACAGAGACGGACGTCTGTTATGGTAGCCGACAGAGACGGACGTCTGTTACGGGTAGCTGACAGAGACGGACGTCTGTTACGGGTAGCCGACAGAGACGGACGTCTGTTACGGGTAGCCGACAGAGACGGACGTCTGTTATGGGTAGCCGACAGAGACGGACGTCTGTTACGGGTAGCCGACAGAGACGGACGTCTGTTACGGGTAGCCGACAGAGACGGACGTCTGTTAGGGTAGCCGACAGAGACGAACGTCTGATAGGGTAGCCGACAAAGACGGACGTTTGTTACGGGTAGCCGACAGAGACGGACGTCTGTTACGGGTAGCCGACAGAGACGAACGTCTGTTATGGGTAGCAGACAAAGACGGACGTCTGTTACGGGTAGCCGACAGAGACGGACGTATGTTAGGGTAGCCGACAGAGACGGACGTCTGTTACGGGTAGCCGACAGAGACGGACGTCTGTTACGGGTAGCTGACAGAGACGGACGTCTGTTACGGGTAGCCGACAGAGACGGACGTATGTTATGGGCGCAAAGTGACCTTCGCTGTCGACGCGCCCGAAAACCCCAATAATCAATCAATCAAGCCACTTTGTTTAGACCAGATGTCTACGACATATAAACAGAACATACGACATATAAACAGAACACTACACAGTGCACATCACAGACGTAGAGCAAGTGGTAACATTTTGCATTGCTTCATATCTCTGTTAGCATTCCGTATTTTAGGATTGGTAGTTATAGGCATACGACCAATCGCTGTTGTTATAGGTTAATAGGTAGGCAATATTTAAATGCTGAAGCTTACTCTCTGCTTATCGCGATCAGGGACATGTTTTGCCCTTCGGTTAGGTTTAAAAGCAATGATCACCGTACCTTAACAAAACACAATAATTAAAAGCTCCCAGGAGGGGCATATGGACCATCATCATTCGTTATACCTTAACCTAGTCAAAATTTCATTTTCAAGAACCAGCGGGATCAGATTTTGTGCCTTATTTTTACCGAAACAGGGATCAGAAAATATATTCCTAAAAAGGTAATTTGCTAATAGGTACATACTCAAATGTTTAAAATAATGTAAAAAAGAAGTGTTTTCAATGTGCCGTTAGTTGACTGAAGACCTCGTGTCTGCTCAGAAATCTCCGCAGCGATTCTCTGTACCAAAATATGCGGAAAACCCAGGAAAAGTCTGCGGGCTATACCGTACCGCCGGTCTGCACTGGCTAAATGGCGTAACCACACAGGGAGACGGAGAAGCTGCTTACAACGAGTTTTAAATTTACATATGCTACATATGCTGTGCTGCTTCCAATGAGCTGGCATGCCACATTTAGAGTTGGTCCGTGTCGTCGACAGCGGCATGTGTTGCTTTTTTAAACTTACCAGGCGACTGAACTAAGCGAATTTAAATAGTGCACGGGGCAGGGCACTAGGTACGCCACAAATCACAGGGCAGGGAAATAAGGTCGATGCTTGGCTGATCCGACGTCTACCACACAGTGGCGGATCTAGAGGGGGGGGGGGGGGGGGGGGGGCGTGGGGCCTATTTTATATAGCTTGAGCCTCGAAGGAGCCCTGGCCCCATAACCGTTCGAAGTGATGCGAAACTAATTGCACTACGTTTTCGAACAAAGCGGACGCAAATTTGCCCACTCTGACCTCCAGAAGACCCACCGTGACTTCTAGAGGGCCCACTCTGGCCTCAAGAGAGCCCAATCTGGCCTCCATGGGGCCACTCTCCACAGGGCCCATTTTGCTTTGAAGAGGACCTATTCTGGTGCCTATTGCCTATTTTGCACACACCTGTGCAAATTAGACCTGACCTGTGCCCCGCCTCAGACTCTTCCCGGGGGCAGGAGTGCTCCAGCGGCGCCACCTCGCGGCGGACGGCCGACGGCTCCGTGTTCCTGGAGTTGTGGTTTCAGGATGAGGATGACCTGTTCTCGGACACCTGCTGCGGCGACATGTTCCAGTGCGCCGAGCGGCGCGCCACCTGTCTGCAGTGCGACGAGGCGCGCTGCGACCCGCACACCGTCTCAAGTAAATATGCTGTGATAATTATTGCAAATTTTGTGAAAATAATTATATGCTTAATCTGAATGGGCCGAACCGGGTCTGGGCCCCAAATTTATGAATTTGAACGGGCCTGGTCCGGGCCTGGGCTTGGTGTTCATGGGCCCGGGCCTGGTTCGGACCTGGGCTTGGTGTTCATGGGCCCGGGCCGGGCCGAGCTTGGGGTTGGTGGGCCCGTGACGAACACTAGTCTGGAAACGTGCGCTGCCTACTGCTTCTTCCACCCGGACACGTGTCAGATGTTCAGCTACTCCAACAGCACCGGCAATGGTGGCAAGTTCGCCGGCGTTACGGTCAGTGTCGACTGATGGCATGAGGATCCTGAGCATGGTGACGCACAGGGCTGCAGTTCGTTTCTTGACGTGGGAGATGTGTAAAATGGGGTCAAGGTAGTTGTGGATCTTGTTTGATTATTGTGGAATGTGGTCCTGCGCCATACAATCATCAAATGTCAGTACACAAATCGTAAGCTCTTCGTCAAAGGCATTCTACCAGATATTAGCTTTTCATCACAAAGTCGGTTCATCAGTCGTTTGTTTAGTACAAACTTCCTTCAACATGACTGTATCTTGGTTTTCCTGGCCCGAATGTGTCAGCTTTTCCACAGTACCTCTGCCTGACAGGTGCGTCCTGCGTGACTAATCCGTCCCGATGACGCCGCCCCAGCAGATGGCAGCACATGACCCCTGACTCAGCTGTACCTCTGTCTGACAGGTCCGTCCTGTGTGACTAATCTGTCCCGACCGATGACGCCGCCCCGGCAGATGGCAGTTCATGACCCCTGACTCAGCTGTACCTCTGTCTGACAGGTCCATCCTGCCTGACTAATCTGTCCCGACCGATGACGCCGCCCCGGCAGATGGCAGCACATGACCCCTGACTCAGCTGTACCTCTGTCTGACAGGTCCGTCCTGTGTGACTAATCTGTCCCGACCGATGACGCCGCCCCGGCAGATGGCAGCACATGACCCCTGACTCAGCTGTACCTCTGTCTGACAGGTCCGTCCTGTGTGACTAATCTGTCCCGACCGATGACGCCGCCCCGGCAGATGGCAGCACATGACCCCTGACTCAGCTGTACCTCTATCTGAGACAGGTCCGTCCTGTGTGACTAATCTGTCCCGACCGATGACGCCGCCCCGGCAGATGGCAGCACATGACCCCTGACTCAGCTGTACCTCTATCTGAGACAGGTCCGTCCTGTGTGACTAATCTGTCCCGACCGATGACGCCGCCCCGGCAGATGGCAGCACATGACCCCTGACTCAGCTGTACCTCTATCTGAGACAGGTCCGTCCTGTGTGACTAATCTGTCCCGACCGATGACGCCGCCCCGGCAGATGGCAGCACATGACCCCTGACTCAGCTGTACCTCTATCTGAGACAGGTCCGTCCTGTGTGACTAATCTGTCCCGATGACGTCATGGCAGATACAACAACAACACGTGTATTTTTCAGAATTCAGAAAAACAAAACAAGACAAATAATCGTGGTTAGATTGGTGCAAAAGAATACAATTCTTAAATTAAAGCACCTCTCTAAAATCACTGTTTGTTACTTAACATGAAAATATAAATATCTAACAATAATACATATCTCTATCCACTGACCGCCGCCACATCGCACCACATCCGCCACTCAGTAGTTAAATCGGCCGCCTCCAGGCGGCGCCACGTGCCGCCAGCCCCGCCGTCCGCTGCTGGGTGCTTTTAGGTCTGGAATCTTTTTGTTTTGATCAGACATTTTTGGAACGATTTGGCAACTTCAATTCCTTCGTTTTCACTTAAATCACTACCATGAAGTAAAACTTCAAGCTTGTTTGAGTTATTATTTCGGGGGAAACTTGGCATTATTCGGGAAACTTGGTCGAAAAGTTCTGAGCGTAGTAAGTTAAAGCGGGGACAATTTAGAACAAAATGTGCTACATTCTCTCTTGGGTTCTCACACTCGCAGCAAGGGGAAGGGGCTTTTTGAATTTGGAAGAGGTGAGCATTGATAACTGATGAATCAAGTCTAAGACGAGTATGCAAAATGTTTCCGATCTTTGATCCCATGTTGTTAAATTTTGGAGGGACCTCGGCACCGAATCGAGAATCTATCGCTCTTTTGAAGGATTTGAGGCAAGGATCGGTTCTTGTAGGCTCAGGCAGATCATTCCACTGTCGGGTGGTTTTTGGGATGTAGGATTGCTGGAAGAGTGTTGTTCTATTGTTTGGAAGTGTCAGTGTATTAGCATTTCGAAGCGCACGTCCTGTGTTCTGGTGTCTTGTTTCCGGTACTATGTCTCTGATGTATTGTGGCATATCAGTACGTGGGTCGAGAAGCTTGTGATAGAAAATTAGTTGGTGTTTAGTGCGTCTAGTGTCCAGCGTGTCCCAACCTAGCTCTGTCAATAGTTTGTTGCGAGATGTACGAAAGAGTGCCCCAGTTGCTAGTCTTGCTGCTCTCATCCGTAGTCGTTCTAGTCTCAGCGTATCTCTAATTGTTATAAGTCCGACATATACAATGTCACTATAATAAAAAATTGGTCGTATGTACGTGCTATATATTTGAACAAGAATGTCACGAGGAAAAAATTTGGCAATTGGGTAGAGGGGACTCATAGCGATATTCGCTTTTTTGATGATGTTATTGATATGATCGTGAAATCGCAGGTCGGTTGACAAAGCAAGACCGAGATGAGTATGACTTTTTGTCGATGGTATTGGACAGTTGTTAAATGACAGTGTAGGTAAGCGTGGGGGACGGCACGGTACTTAGAATACTAGGTAGCGCCGAGTGCCGGCCTTCAACACAGGCTTTGTATCACTTTTTTCAGCTGGTATTTTCAAGCTAAAAAAATAAATAACTTATGGATATCAAAGCAACTTAAGTGTTGCATTCATATTCTAAAATCATATACACAAAATAAAGCGATTGGAATTTGAATTCTTATTTTAAAAAAAACATGCAGCGTAGTGGGTCTTTCAAATGACGGCAATGTGAGAATTAAAAAGTTTTGGGCAGAACTTTGAATGCATATATGAAATGGTAAGTGAAGACTAAATCTAAAAACGTTAATTATTTGCTAAAATAACAAGTAAAAAGACATAAAATCGGTTTCCCATGGGCCAACACAAACCTAAAGAAAGACTTATTGTGATTATAGCATTGCTTGTTCAAAAACGGAGAGGTGTCGTGGCTGGAAAATAACACATCTGACTTAGAATTTAACTGGCTTTTAAGTGATATATACATTATTCGAAAAATTATTCAGCAGTTCATTATCTATTGGCTTGCAAAGCCAAGGGTGTCATGTGTAAGTATGCTGGGTTGCAGAGGTTTTGGTAAAACTATAGTGTCGTGGCTGGAAAAAAATGGTAAAAGTGTAAAATTTCATACACTTTAATATGTAGTACACAAATTTGAAAACATTATTAAGCGTTTTTCTCAAATTAACTTAAAAGATAGACGATTTTTCAGTTTGCCGTATTGAGACCTACGGCGATGTTTCTGAGCAGTGAACACAGTGTGATCTGGTCCATTGACCAATCAGCGCCGGGTTAAGTCATTGCTGATTGGTTGACAGTTCCGATAACACTGCACGCGTATCGTAGAGATCATTGCCAATGGTCACACCCGAGTGATTTTTTGCATGTTGATGTTTGTTTTTTGGCCGAGCAGGTGAGATGTGATGCTCAGATGTGAGAGGGTACTGTGATTTAATATGCGTTTACGAAACATTGTCGTGGCTTGAAAATGTTACAATGAAATACAAATTTAACGGGCTTTTAAATGATGCATGATTTATTCGACAACTCTTGAGGCATCATGTTTTATGTGGCTTCAAAGTCCGTGTTGTGATGTTCAATATTTAGTTCACAATTCACTGAATGCTCAGTTCAAATTTGTTAATAGGTATTGTCAGATTGAGATAAAATGGACTATAGGTATGGAAAACAACAATTACTGTCATATTTTACATACTTTGGCACCATATGAAACTGCCAGTGGCAGGGCAAGAAGTTTGCAAACATGCAGGAGCATGCTGCCTGTTTTTCAGACTGCTTCCCATTTTCCCATTCCCATTATTTGCATATTGCAATTTATTTTATGATTTGCTGGCAGGTGGATCATCAGCGCAAGATCATCAGCGCATCTACCTGGCCACTCAGACGGTTTCGGTATGCCGGAGCCGTTCGATGAGCAGCACGACTCGCTCATGCAGTTCACGAAGCTGGTGAGGGACCTCTGAGTGGGCTCACGCCAGATGCTGCTGCCCTTCCAGATGTCCTCGACCACCCTCCGAGGCCTACACATCGCTCTCTGCACACAGCAGGGTGGGCTCAAGTACATCTTGACATCACGACTCACCCAGGACTTTGTAGAGAACTTCTCTCAGGTGAACATTTAAGAAATGCTGACCAATGTCTTTAAGTTGAAGTTTGTTAATAACATACACACAACTAATGTTTCCAGTCTGTGTAACTTGTTATTAATTTATTTATCTTTGATATCCACCACTTTTAGGATCCAGTGACTGCCTACTATATGAAATACAAATTTGCTTGTTTCCCTCTACATTTAACGGACATCCATCTCACGTTTAAACCATAGCTTATTGAATTACTGTTGAGTTCAACTATTTCTTTTGACTTCCAAGTGTGTCAGCTTAAACATGGATTTTGTTTTTGATGCATGCTTGTACAACGATAGCTCCTGAATCAGACTGTCCTCATGTTTTTCTCATTCATTCTCTTGGGTCTTAACTCTTATACTGGGCGTCTCAGAAAGAACAGGCGCATTTTATTTTCTTCTAGTTAAGTCAAAATACAACTTTGTGAAAAATCACATGCACCCACTTATAAACAAATTAATGCTATTTTGTTTAACATAGTTTTTATTAACATGCAGCCATGCGCCCGTACCAGACAGATGCCAATGCAAAAATGGTCAAATTGCTGTTTGAGACAAATTTTATCCTTGGAATGCAGATAAAGTTTTGTAGGCATTTCAAAAGCAAGGAAGCACTAGCGAGGAGCATTATTTTAAGCATTTTAAATCCGCCTGTTTATTCTGGGATGCCCGGTATATCTTACACAACACCCAAGCAGTATCTGACAGATAGTAGGTAGGGAATACCACAGGAAAGGTATTAATACTGAGTTATTGATAGAGCTATTTGTTTATCTTTTTAAAACAATATTACTTGAATAATGTTGTTACCTTTCCTCTTAACATCGCCATGAAAACATGTTCAATTTTAGTGAAAATGTTACCAAAAGGCTCAATATGTGATTTACAACTTTCCCAACCTTGAAGTCAATGCTTCTTATCATATAAGCTCCTTTTCGACAAACGGATAATAGTGAGCACGAGTTCCTTTTACATGATTACATTTATATATATAATGTGTTGTTTTTACAGATGCGCGGCATGTGTGGCACAAACACAAATCCGACGCCGGTAGAGTTCAAAACCCGCATCCGGCTGCTTCTGATGGGCGCGTCTCCGGCGGTGGCAGCCGGCTCCAGAAGCCAGCCATCGGCATCCGGCGCCTCTGTCGCCATGGAGGAGGAGAGCGTCTACCTGAGCGCCAACGTTCTGGGGGGCCTCGTGGACGAGGAGGCGGCGACTGAAGCGGACGGTGACCTGCAGGACATCAGGCAGCTCCTTGAAGAAGCGCAGGTCCGCCAAGAGCCGCCAGCTGGTCGCCCTCTGATAAGAAGTCAGGAGTTCAGCCGCGAAGCCCTGTCGTACGTCGCTGGGTACCTGGCGTACAAGTACCGCTCACTCGACAGCAGCCTCGGCACTGTGTCCTGGGAAGTGACCACCTCCCACAGGTCATCTCCGCCACGGTCAGCGGCGACCGCCCCCGGCGTATCCGGAAAATACGCTGGTCCTTCCGCAAGGCGAACTGGGATGCCTTCATAGCAGACTGCGAAGTGACCTTCGCCGGCGCTGCTACGAAGCCGGCGCTCTGCGCCGGCGGCCGGGAGCTGGTGCTGGGTGAGGTGGTGCCGGCGCTGCTGGGCCAGCTGGAGGCCGGCGGAAACTCGGCCGCCGAGCGGCGGGAGACGCTGAGCGCAATGGGCTGGCGGCTGGCGGCGCGGCGAGTCGCCGGCTGTGGTGCCGCTGCGGCCGCAGCTGGCTGCCGTGCTGCTGGCCGAGCTGGCCGGCGGGGACCGGCTTCTGCCGACAGCCGCGCTCTCCGTGCTCAGCTCCTGACCCTGGCACCCCCAGCACGCCACGGAGCGCGTGCTGGTCACGGTGACTGACATCGTGGAGCGGACGGCGGCAGCGCCGGCGGTCTCCGAGTACCTGCAGACCGAGTTGAGACTCGGAGAAGGTGCTGTAGCTGCTCTGCGGGACGGCCCGCGAGGTGGCGTTCGACCCGCAGCGGCCGATGACGCGTCGCTGAGCGCGGCCGTGCTGCATGTGCTGGGCCGAGCTGCCGCTGACTCGCCGACCGCGCTCGAGCCGTTTGTGGAGACGCTGGCGCCTCGCCTGCTGCGCGCCGGTCGCGAGGCGCCTCAGCTGGCCCGGCTGAAGGCCCATCTGCTGCTGGCGCTGCGGCCTCAGGTGCTCAGCGAGCTGACCCAGTGTGTGGATGACAAGAAGCGAATGGTGCGCCGCCAGGCGGTGGAGGCCAGGAACGTGTTTTTTGTTGGGCAGGTGGCCTGAAGTGATCGAGATCAGGGAATGGAACTGTGAGGGAGTCGTGACTGTTGAGTTATTCAGTGGGCGCATGCTGAATGAGCCATATTTGATCAGTTGTGACTTGTGATAGCTTGTTTTGAATGTTTGCTTGTAACGTTACTAAGCGGGCTGCCAGCAGAGCGTAAATGTTATGGTTCCATGTTTATACCTCTTCTTGAAACGTCTCAGAAATATATGACTGCTAGAGAAACACTTTCAGAAGCAATGGACGGTAACCTTGAGTCTTGACGAGGATATAGTTATGTCGGACACTGCCTTCATCGGAGGCCTGTTCACGACCACCTGCGGCTCGACGGTTTCCAGCAGGCTCTAGCCCCGCCCATTTCCTCATGCGTCATCACAAGCAGGCGTCTCTTGAACAGACGGACATTTCATCCTGCGGTTGCTCCGTGCCAACCGCCGTAACCGCAGGCAACCGCAGCCGTGTGACGTTATACCGTTCGCCCCATCCCCACTTTTAGTTACCCCACCGGCTGCCGACCACTGCTCACCGCCGAACCGCAGCCAACCGCAGGGTCCGTGAACAGGCCTCCGAACTCCACTTCTCTGGTTCAGCTTTACTACATATTGTTATGCTTATAACGTCAGATAAAAAAACCGGAAAACCTAAATGATCTGTGATTTTGCAATCTCGTTTTGCGTCCATTTCAATTAACTTCATTATCAATATTAGCATACTTTATCCTCAAATTATTCGACAAATTAATTAAAAGCAAAAATTGTTTCGGGTATATTCGGACACTGCCCTTTATCGACCGAATCCCGATCCCGAAGTAACTTCATTATCATTTATCACAACATTGACGAATGTGACTCTCGAATCCCGACAGAGAGTAATGTCCGCCATAAATTGGATTTCAATGAGTGTCGCCTGTGAAATAGGTATAACGTTCATCTTCAATGGTTCGTTCCGTGATACCCTCCTTCTCATTCTCCCCTCCAGCTCCAGCCCCCCCCCCCCCCCCCCCAGCTCTCGCCCTCTCTCCCTCACCAGTGCCCGGTCAGAGCGCGGCAGCACGTGCCGCTCCCCCGGCTGCTTTCGTAGAAACAGTAGCTATACCGATGCGCTCTTGCCAACACATGATAGGAATATACGGCAACAGTGAAATTATCTTAATTCAATACATTTTTCATGGAAAGCTAACCACATAAACTTTTGCGGGAAAGCAGCAACATTTTAAGCAGAAAATTGTATTGGTTGTATCGGCTAATGCGAGATTGAAGCATGTGCTTACATAAAATATTAATCAGGCGCAATTCTAATCATGTTTTTTTTCTGGACGTGGCGATGGGTGGAAGGACTTCCAGTGCAGCAGTAAGAGTATTCAGACGGACTGAATCCAAATACAGGCTACGGTGATGGCACTAGCGGATCCAGGGGGGGGGGGCAAAGTGGCCATAGCCCCTCCCCCCTAAGTGCCTGAAATTGGCGCAAAATTGACACATTTCCTGATATATAAGACAATCTAAGCAACTTTCACTAAGGAAAGTTTGTTTTAAATCAGCTATCAATGCACAAGCAAGCGAAATCCGATGACTTTTCAGAACTGTGAGACTTTTTGGAATTTGCCCCCCCCCCCCCACCCCAACCACCTGTGCTCCCCAAACCAACGTTCTGGATCCGCCAATGGGTGATGGCATATACGGAGACAGCATGGATGGCCGTCATATTTGAGGAGTATTTAAACGAATGCATTTAATCGAATTCTAAGAAAGTAGCAGTCGCAAAGTTAGTCACATCATTACTATATTACTTACTATAACTATATACAATCACATAAATATATATAATATATAATGATATATTATATATATCGACATCGACATTCAACAGTGGTATTCAGGTCGTCGAATACTGCCACTCGGTGGTCTGTATGGCCACTAAACTTGCAGCTCTACTGCGGCGACGAGCTAAAATCCGAGAAATAGTTTAACCGTCCAGCAGCCAGCTGAACGGGATTTTCGCGTGACGTCACAACTCGGCGCCCCGCTGGGGGACGGCATTGGTGAATGTTTCCTGTGTAGTTTTAGCTGCATTGAACGTGATGAACCAATTTATACCAAATACGGAAATAACGTCTAGGTCGTTTTGTAATGATCTGCACGCCGTGTTAAAATCAGGTTGAGGTTTGTTGTAGTGATTGACAGGTGGGTGCAGGTTACTTTGTCTCGAGTATGAAGCGTACAGTGAAGTGTCGTCTGCATACAAGAGAGATTCATTGTGAGTCTTGTCCGCGAGGTCATTAAGATAAATAAGTGCGAATAATGGACCCAACACACTTCCCTGAGGGCATCCAGCATTAATGATTTGAGGGCTATTACCGATAGGACCGATAGGATAGGCTATTATTATAGGATTAGGATACCGATAGGATAGGCTATTACCGACGCCTACTCTCATTATTCTATCAGTTAGGTAAGATTTCAGCCAGTTGTGGAGCGATCCAGATATTCCAAATAGTGTTTTGCATTTGTGTAAGAGCCCTGCGTGCCAAATTTTGTCGAAATATTTGCTTATATCCAAAAATATAGCTGTGAAGTCATTTCCATCATCAAGAGATTTGTACAAGCTGTAAACTAAGTAAAGGAGTTGGAGATGTGTGCTATGATTTGGTCTATATCCGCTCTGTTTGTCAGTGACTAGGCCGTTTTCTGAAATGTGTTTGTATATCCGATTAATACTATTTTTTCTAAGATTTTTGAGATACAAGGAAGAAGACTGATGGGACGATAGTTTGACGGGTCGGATGCTGATCCCTTCTTTTTGAAAATAGCGTGAACGTTTGCCTCTTTCCACATTGATGAAAAAAATCCTTGACTTATCGATTTGTTGAATAATTTTGTGAGTGGACTGACTATCAAAATTGCTACTAACTTCAAAATTTTGGAGGGAAGATTATCTGTCCCGCACGATTTGTTCACATCTAGAGAGTTCAGGAGGTTAAGAACCTCTCTCTCAGTAATAGTGATCCTGTCTAGAATTGGAACTGGAGGATTTGGTGGCATGACCTCAGGGATGCGTCTGGCTCCAATGTCAAGTCGTGACTGGTTTACAAAGTGGTCATTCAGTATATTGGCTTTGTCGCTGTCGTCAGGCGTAGTTTGTCCATCTGGTCTAATCGGCGGTGGCAGTGTCTGGGCTTTGGTCCTTCCAGTTATTTGTCTCAAAATTTTGTGATATTTGTATGGGTCGTTCTTAGAAGCCAAAAGCTCTTGAACTTGAGTATATATCTATATTTTTCTTTCAGATAGCAGCGCATGACCCCTGACTCCGCTGTACCTCTATCTGAGACAGGTCCGTCCTGCGTGACTAATCTGTCCCGATGACGTTGTCCTGGCAGATGGCAGCGCATGACCCCTGACTCCGCTGTACCTCTAGCTGTACCCCAGGTGCGTCCTGCGTGACTAATCCGTCCTGAGGACGTAGCCCCGGCAGCTGGCAGCTCATGGCCCTTGAATCCGCTGTACCTCTGTCTGACAGGTCCGTCCTGCGTGACTTATCCGTCCCGACGACGCCGCGCCAGCTCCCGGCAGCACCTGTGGCATCTCTGGCTGGGGCAGCATCATCCCTGGCGTCAATGAAACTACCTTCCGTCTGCACGGCGCCGACGTGCCCATCATCGCCGACGCCTTCTGCGTCTCGCAGGAGGTTAATGAAACTACCTTCCGTCTGCACGGCGCCGACGTGCCCATCGTTACCGACACCTTCTGCGACGTGTCCATCGTCACTCACGCCTTCTGCGTCTCGCAGGAGGTTAAGGAAACTGGGGGAGACTGGGGGAACGACGAACTACGGGAAAAGACGAAATTGTCAATTACGCTTAAACGCGTGGGAGGTGCCAGCTTCTGCTGACAGTTCCAGAAGGCTTAGCTAGAAATGGTGTGTTGCTAGCGACAGTGGCGTATTTATAAATCCGTCAGGGGGAGGGGGGCAAGCCCTCATGGGGGCGCCAAACCCCCACATGAGGGCGCCGTCAGCGAAAGGTGTTATTGAGCGGTGGTAAATGACAGAAATAACAAAATAACAAAGACGTTAATCAAATACATTATACAGTAAATCGATAACTTAAATTAATTGTTCTTTCCGTTTGATGATAGTCTCGAATATTTTTTAACCGTGGAATTCGTGGAATTGACCAGGATTTGTGAGGAAATAAAACACAAATATCATACCAGACATTGCTCCATTCTAGACCTTGTATTCTCAGACAACAGTGATCTAGTTAGTGACATAAGTATTTGTGCAGGTCTAGGAACCAGTGATCACAATATGGTTAAATTCAATATCTCATCAGAAATGAGGCCCAAATTTATTTATAACCTTATTATGGTTCCAAACTTCAGCCGGGCTGATTTTGATGGTATTAGAAATGACCTCGCACAGATAAAATGGAACGTTGAGTTGGCAGGTTTAGATGCATGTGAGGCCTGGAATGTTTTCAAAGCTAGATTAAGCCAAATTCAAAATCGGCATATACCCCTCAGGCACAAACGTAACAGAACCAAGGGCAATCCAGTTTGGCTTACCCCAGAAGTAAGGAGTGCTATACAAGCTAAAAGAAGTGCATTTGGCATTTTGAAGGGATCTTCACTAGATATAAATGAGAAGGCCTACCAGAATGCAAGAAATTCAGTTAAGAAAAAGGTCAGAGCAGCTAAAAGGGCAAAGGAACTTGATTTAGCTAGACATTGTAATGCAGATAGTAAGAAGTTCTTCAGTTTTTATAAGTTAAGTACAGTTTCCAAAAATATAGGTCCATTTCAGGTTGATGATGTGTTAGTTAGCAAGGACAGTGAAATGGTTGAAGTGCTTAATGATCAGTTTCAATCTGTCTTTACTATCGAGGACCAGAGTAGTATTGCAGCACTTCAGCCTGAGCTAGAGACAGAGGAGACTATAGGAGAGCTAGGTGGCATAAGTAGTGAACTTGTTCTAGAATATCTAAAGAAAGTAAGGCCTAACAAGGCAGAAGGACCTGATGAAATCCATGCTAGACTTTTAAGAGAATCTGAAAGGGAGTTGTCGGTTCCATTAGCCATAATATTTTCTAAATCACTTGCAGATAGTAAAATTCCACTTGATTGGAAAAGAGCAAATGTTGTTCCTATTCATAAAAAGGCAGATAGAAGTAAAGAGGAAAACTATAGACCAGTTAGTCTGACCTCATTAGTCTGCAAGGTGCTTGAATCAATCATCAAAGATAAGATTGTTGAATTCTTGGAGCAAAATGAACTCATCAAGGATACACAGCATGGCTTTACTGTTTGATAAAGGCCTGTGGCCGAAATATTACAACGTAATAATAACATTTGGATAACATTGGATTTTCACATTTTCGAGGAAAAGGTCATGTTTTTTAGTTTATTAATTATAGGGCCGTTCTTGTTTAACTAATCTTCTGGAGTTTTTGGATGTTGCAACAGATAGCTTTGATCAGGGTAAACAGCTAGATGTAGCTTTTCTTGATTTCAGTAAAGCATTTGACAAAGTCCCCCATACAAGACTGGGGTTGCAACTTAAAATTCATGGGATCAGGGGCAAGATTCTGGATTGGATAGAAACGTGGCTTTCAGGACGCCAGCAAAGGGTTATATTGAATGGGTGCCAATCACAATGGAAGGAGGTTCTCAGTGGGGTTCCACAGGGCTCAGTCCTGGGCCCATTGCTTTTCATAATATTTGTGAATGCAATTGAGAACAGTATAGACAGCAAAGTCTTGAAATTTGCAGACGATCTAAAAGTTGTCAGGATTATTAGAGGAAAACATGATCAGGATGTTTTTCAATCAGATCTGGACAAGCTAGTTGAGTGGTCTGAAGCACGGCAGATGAAATTCAATTTGAGTAAATGTAAGATTATGCACGCTGGACGGGTTAGCAGTAAACATAGGTATGAAATGGGTGGGCAGAAAATGGAGCAGATTGAAAAGGAAAGAGATTTAGGTGTCGTGGTAAACAATAGACTATCAGCGTCAGACCAGGTTGTAGAAGCTAGGAAAAAGGCACTTAGAATGCTAGGGGCCATTAACAGAAATGTTTCCTACAAGAGTGAAAAGGTCATAACAAAACTGTATTGTGCATACGTTAGACCACATTTGGAGTATTGTGTACAAGCCTGGTCTCCAACATATGAGAAAGATTGCTGGTTGTTAGAAAGAGTTCAAAAAAGGGCAACAAAAATGGTTAATTGTCTTGGTAGTTTACCTTATGAAGATAGATTAAAGAAATTGGGTATGTTTTCACTTAGATATAGAAGGCTAAGAGGAGATCTAATTGAAGTCTTCAAATTTGTAAATAGTCAGCATTCTGGATATTTAAAGGGTATGTTTGAGTTCAATAGGGAAAATCGAGGTAGAGGTCATCAGCATAAACTCATTATGAAACAAAGTAGGACTAGGCTACGACAGTCATTTTTCAGTAGAAGGGTTGTAGGACATTGGAATATGCTACCAGGGGATGTCGCTGATGCAGTGACACTTGCTTCCTTCAAAATTAGATTAGATAAATACTTTACAGAGAAGGGATTAGTTCATAAATACTCGTGGGATTAGCCTTCTTTTATGCAGGTAGAGTAAGGTGATTTGAAGGGGCGAGACTGGTGGAGGGGGGGGGGGAGGGGGTGGGGGTGGGAGTGGGTGTGGGTGTGGGTGGGGTGGGGTGCAACCTCGGATGGGCCCAAGAGGCTCTTTGTTGCACTTTTCTTTTATGTCTTTATATCTTTATGTCATAATTAAAAACACCAAAATCAAAATTATGGCAATAAAGAGGCATTCATGTCTTTTCCATTCATCAATGGGAACATACTAGAGTAAAACTAAGAAATGCTCGCGATGAAGCATAACACCTCAGTTAAGGAAGTGGATGGCAAACAGACAATTTTGCACTCGGGCCAGCCGAAATCTACCCACCCCGTTCCCCGGCTTCACAAAATCAACCCTGCTCTTTTCCCGGTCTGCCGAAGTCCCAGGCATGCGGAACTCCGCCCTGCCCCGCACACAGACTTGTCTAAATCAGCCCTGTCTCCATCCCATGAGGTCTGCCGAAATCCACCCTGCTCCTGTTCTCTCTAGCCTCCAAAAATTCACCCAGCGGCACCTGACCTGAGGGTGGCACCTTGTCTGAGGAGGCACCTGGCCAGAGGGCAGCACCTGGTCTAAGGGCGGCACCTCGTCTGAGGGTGGCACCTGGTCCGAGGACATCACCTGGTATGATCTGAGGGCGACCGGGGGCACCTAACCTGCGGGCGCCACCTCATTTGAGGACGGCACCTATGCCACTCCAGGCCGCCCTCTTTAGCTGCCCCTGTAGAAGGAAGGGCAGGGCGCCTGCCGACATTCTAGGCGCCCTGCTACGCGGGCCAGAGGCGCCCTGTTGGGCCTGAGGGCGGTACCTGCCTGAGGGCCGCACCTGGCATGAGGGCGGCACCTGGCCTGAGGGCGGCACCTGATCTGAGGGTGACATCTAGTATGAGGGCGACACCTGGTCTGAGGGTGACATCTAGTCTGAAAGCGGCATGTGGTCTGAGGGCGGCACCTGGCCTGAGGGCGGCACCTGACCTGATGGCGGCACCTGGCCTGAGGGCGGTACCTGGGCTGAGGGCGGCACCTGACCTTACCCCCTAAATACGCCCCTCGGAATGCGCCCCCCCCCCCGACCCCTCCCCCCAGGCCCCTCGCCGCCCCTCCCCCACTCAAAGTTTTGTGGCGACGCCACTGCCTCCAAAGGCACCCTCTGATACGCCTCTGAAGGCGCCCTCCCTCCTACAAATATATTCCTTCTGATACGCCTCTGAAGGCGCCCTCCCTCCTAAAAATATAACCCTCCTAAAAATATTGAATATTTAGGGAAAATTAAGATTATACTTTATATGTTTGGCTAATTTAGGT
Source organism: Chirona hameri (assembly GCA_036785665.1). NCBI lineage: Eukaryota > Metazoa > Arthropoda > Thecostraca > Balanomorpha > Balanidae > Chirona > Chirona hameri. The sequence continues at coordinate 114,379 of JAXIVJ010000316.1, read as the reverse complement.
AAGGCACTGCCTCATGTGCCTCAATGGAAGAACCGCCACTGGGGAGATGTATTATACCCTTTTTGAGAGCACTTTGTGAGGTAATAGTCGCAATCTAAGGCTTTGAATGGAAAGTATTGTCCATCAACTCAAATACCTCGATTTTTACCTTTGACCTGACCGTGACCTGACATGTAACCTTATTTTTCTACTTTTTGCGCATGATTTAGATGTGTCTCATTGAGAGTTTTCGATTGCCGCCTTGTGCGTCTCGCTGCGAGTATTAGTTCGGAAGATAACGAGGGGGGGGGGCAGAATCTACAAAAAGGAGCAGAACAAATAATGAGTGGGTTCCATTTTTTTTCGCAGCGTATTGAGTCATGAGCCGATTCGAGTCGTTGGCTCTAGCTAAGTGATGAGACGGAGGCTTGGACCTCGTGTCTGGCACATGTATATTGGCTAGGTCAACAGGATGCACAAATTGTCAAACCTATACGACACATGCACACAAATTCACATTACAGCCCTTCATGGGACACATTTTCAGCCCCCATTCGCTGATGAAATATTGTACTACCTTAGTGTGGTAAAGGGGTCGTTGTCAATAAGTCCGACCCACTTACCACCAATATATCCCTGTTTTACTAGCTCCTGGTAATATTACTTACCACCCACTTCTACACCCTATACTAACCCAAGGGTGATAGAGGAGTCGTTGTCGATTTGTCCGACCCACTTACCACCTAGCTACTAACCTGTTGCTACCCCGGTAGTAGTATTTCCCACCCACCATCCACGCTTCTACGCCCCAATTACCACCCCCTGCAACCATTACCACCTCTACTACCGCAGTACTACCCCTACCACCCTCCTACTACCCTCCTACTACCCTCCTACTACCTCCTACCACCCTCCTACTACCCTTACCACCCTCCTAATACCCCGCTACCACCCTCCTACTACCCCGCTACAACCCTGATACTACCTCGCTACCACCCTCCTCCTACCCCCTTACCACCCCCTACTACCCCCTACCACCCTCCTACTACCCTCCTACTACCCCCTACTACCGCAGTATCATCCACCTTACTACCTCAGTACTAAATCGAACGAGAAGGCATTTGTATTTGTATTGTATTGTATGAAAGTACGAACTATCAACACGAATGGGGTTTGTACAGTTCTTGGTCATACACGGTAAATTGGCAGGTAACACAGGGTAAAATCACTGCATACAGACTACAGTTATGACAAGCACGTATACACAAACGCCGCCGCCGCCGCCACCGCCGCCGCCGCCACAGCCGCCGCCGCCGCCACAGCCGTCACAGCCGCCACAGCCACAGCCGCTGTCGCAGTCACAGCCGCCGTCACAGCCGCCGCCGCCGTCATAGCCGCCGCCGCCGCCACAGCCGCAGCTGCCGCCGCCACAGCCACAGCCACAGCCGCCGCCACAGCCGCCCGCCACCGCCACAGCCGCCCGCCGCCGTCACAGCCGCCCGCCGACACACACACACACACGCACACGCACACGCACACGCACACGCACACGCACACGCACACGCACACGCACACGCACACGCACACGCACACGCACACGCACACGCACACGCACACGCACACGCACACGCACACGCACACGCACACGCACACGCACACGCACACGCACATGCAGTACACCTCGCAGGTCGTAACACATCAAATCTGGCGTTTTGACGCTATCCTACGCTTCAGCACTTTTAAACTTGCGAACAGACATGCTGTCAAAGTCGCGTAGCAGTTCGTTCATGTAACGCGCAACGAACATCGACTTCGAACTCCGGTGTTGGACAATGACAGAGCAGACATCACAAGCATACTTACTACGCCTCTGCCTCTGCCGCCGCCGCCCGCGCCGCCGCCGCCGCCGGGCTCCAGGGGGGAATAAGGGTCCATAGCCCCCCCCCCCCTCCCACCGCCTGAAATCGGCACACAAGAAACACATTTCCTGATGCAGAAAACAATCTAAGCAACTTTTACTAAGGGAAATTTGTTTTAAATCAGCCCCCAAATTCAGACTAGACAGACTTGGTTATTGATTCGACTCTGATTGAATCGATTGGAATCGTTCAATTAAAATCCCTTGAATCAAAGAAGAATCGATTCACCACCGGATTTTTTATTCAGGAATCATGATTAAATCAAAACCTGCATAGAAAAAAGGCTGATTGAATCAAAAAGACTGTGCAATGCTATTTCAATGGTGAGTCAACCGTGATTTGATTCTTTGAATCGGAAAGAATCATTTCTCAAAATGGTTATCCATGAATCAAATGGTGACTGGACAATTTATATTCCAAAATGAATCATGATTGAATCCCTCCAAAAAGCATGAAGACAGTGAATGTTGCGCGTGTCAACAACTTGACTGACTGATGACAAAAGACTAGACACAAGACAATTACAGCCTCGGTCCCAAGAGGATATGGTTATTGACCCATCAACAAACAAACATAGCGATATAAATTACAACATAACGATAGAAGTACCTACCCTAACTAAATTGTATATTGGTGCAAATGCAAATTGGAATCAAAATGCCATCGCATGTTATCAGTCGAGGAAGGTTTGGTCAAGGTCTGTTATTACAAACTGGTTATTGATTCAACACTGATTGAATCGATTGGAATCGTTCAATCAAAATTCCTTGAATAAAAAAACTCTTGATTCACCAACAGATCTTTTGATTCATGAATCATGATTGAATCAAAACCTGCATCAAACCAAGGCTGATTCAATCAAAAGATTTAACTATTCTTATCGATTCAAGTACACTGGTAAATTGTGCAAATACATTGACATGCAGTCCCGGTGGCTACACTCATTTAACTGAAATAGTATTGCTGTAACAATGCTGTAATGATCATACTCGTATATATGTATGTTTCCATTTTGTATTGATTTGACATAAATTCACCACATATATTTAAATGTTGAATCAAACGTGAATTGAATAAAATATTTGTTTTGATTCTTTGAATCGAGAATCAATTCTCAAAATTTCATCTGTGAATCAAACAGTGATGGAATCATTCAGATTCCAAAATGAAACATGATTGATTCATTAAAAAAAGTTGAATCAATAACCAGTCTAGGTCTGTAAAAGTTTGGTCATCCGTTACCATTTTTAGCAGGCTCCTGCTAAAAATGGGAACGCAATTTGCTATTTTTGGGAACACTAAATCATGTATCTAACTGCCTTTTCTGCTTTTTACGAAACTATAGGTGAAATAATATCACCAAAGATGACAATTTCGGTGACCTAAGAGGTCATTAACTGGCCCAGACCAAATATCGGTATATTGCCAGATAGCTAATACATAATATTGTACATACAGGTATCGCGGTGGCCGGAGGTACCTCGGGTAGTCAGTCAGAATATTTTGATCTCTAAAATAACAGTTATCAAATAAACGAAAACGAATGAAAAAGGTGTCCGAACCATATACCCATATTTATCTTCAAGCAGACACAATTCACAACGCGATGCAGCGACAACAATAACAGCAAACCCCATGCGGTAGATAAAATACCCACCCCAGCAACGCCCCACACCGACAGCAATATGGCGGCCGCAAAAGGTGTGCTTTGCTGGGGTGGTAGGAAGGTCGCCTGGGCGTATACCCCCAAACGAACCACTTACCACTCCCGGTTTGGGTACCCTCAGACTACCCAACTACCACCCATAGGCCATGGGTTACCATGGCCGTACGACCCCGTTAACCCGCGCGGCGCTGAGGGGTAAATTTTACCCCCCACTCCCGAATTTTCTCAATAACTTGAAAACTATGACAGATATCGAAATGGAACTTAGGGTACCTTATGGTGCATCAATTCTACATCTTATGTTACAATTTTATTAAAATTCGTGAACAAATTTTGGGAGATAATCACGTTTTAGTGACGTCATGTCAAGTCATTTTTGGTGAAAAAACGTTAAATGTTTGAAAAATTGTAGACAATAGCGTGTTGATGCAAATTGCAAGTAAAAGGCATCACAAAAGGAAATAACATTGGCTTTAAAATGGCTATCTCGGATTTGCAAAACTTTGGGTTTTTGATCCCCAAAAATGCAAAAAACGTTTTTTTTTAAAGAATTTCCACAAAGTTTTTTTAAGATTTGCAAAAACCCGGAAGATATATTAAAGAACCGAGTATGAACGATGCTCAAACCAAAATTTCAAAGCAATATCTTTATTTTTGACTGACTTATGGCTCTCTAAGAATAAGTAACTCATGACGTCATTTTTTTAATTGAGTTTTTTTTTTTGCTTTTACTGACCAGATACAGACAAATAAATGCCACCACTGTATTTCTAAGACAAAACTAGTCTAGAAACATGCAATGTTTATTTAGATTAATCAATTTCAAATTTTGACATATTGTGGCCTGACCTTGACCTGAGGGCCATTATATGGTGTCAGACTGTGAAAATGGCTGCTTCTATCGAATTCTACGTGTAAAATAACCCATACAACATGTGTCGCATGACTTCCGTAGACCTGTGACCTTTTGTGACCTGACCTTAACCTTGACCTTTGCTTACAATTTCACGTTTACTTATGCGGGAGATGCATTATACATTTGGGAGCACTTTGTGAGATAATAGTTGCAATACAAGGCTTTGAATGGAAAGTATAGCCCAAAAACCCAAATACTTAAATTTTGACACTTGACCTGACCGTGACCTGACATGTGACCTTATGTTAATAATTTCGGGTATGCGTTAGATTGCTCTCACTGAGAGCTTTCGATCGCTGCCTTGCGCGTCTCGCTGCAGTGATTAGTTCGGAAGATACGAGGGGGGGGGGGGGGGTACAATTTACCCCCCAGCACCGGACGTTCGGATGGAGACCCCAGCGCCGTGCGGGTTAATATAACCTTGAATGTTTTACGGACTTTCCAGCCAAACTTCAAAATTATAATTTAAGACAACAGTTTTTAATCGTCAATTAGAGGCCCACCTCGAATCCTCGTAATACAAATATTGTTTGTTTGATTTCGATGTCCGCGGAGGAACCGCGCGCGCACGTATTTTGAACCCAACGATCTTTTGTCTACCCCCAGACGACCCACCTACCACCCCGCTACTATGGCATAACGACCCCAACCATCCACCGTAGTCGAAGGGTAGTAATCTCTACCACATCTGTATTACTCCAGTCAACCATCAATGCGGTGGTATGGGGGGGGGGGGGGGGGGGTAGAAGTGTCGTTGCGGTGGTACAGGGGTGATAATAAGGTGGTAACGGTGTAGTACAAAACAACATTAAGATCCCGTTCCAGCCCATTCACCCAGACCCAAACCCGTTCCAATCCAAATTCATAATTAATGGGGCTCCCATTCCCACCCATTCCCACCCATTTCAGCATATTTCACTTTTTGTGGTGCTAAAAATGATATGGTCTGTCTCAAACCCGTTCCAACCCGTTACATTTCCCAAAATTGGCCCATTCCCACCCATTTCCATCCCGTTCCATGGGTAAATCCAATGTCGTATTGCCAAAAAGTTGTTGAGTTGCGAAGGGGGGGGGGGGGATAGCAGGCCGTCAGCCATCAGCGAACAAACATCAGCGAACAATCAGCGAGAAATTGTTGACCGGGGGGGGGGGGGGGGGGGGGGGGGTAGAGCGCGTCGTCAGCCCATCACCAACTGTATAGCATGGGTGGAGTTTTTCCAAATAAGTAGGTGGGACAAAATTTAATCCCTTCAGACACAAACACACGCATACAGTGAACGCGCGCACACAAACACAAGTTACTACCATTGAATGTGTACACTAAATATACAAACAAGGTTACAGAATTGAAAACAAGGAAAACATCGGGCAAAATTTTACTTGAAGTACAACACAATTATGATACATAATTTAGCATTTGCAAAGCATGGGCAAAGGCGTAAGGAACTGGTGAGTTGCGTAAGGTATAATCAAAGGCCTCATCACCCAGTGGCGGATCTACGGTTGGACAAAATGGGCAATTGCCCCCCCCCCCCCAAACCGCCTGAAATTGGCGCAAAATTGACACATTTCCTGATATAGAAGCAAATCTAAGCAACTTTTACTAAGAAAAGTTTGCTTTAAATCAGCTATCAATGCATAAGCAAGCGAAATCCGATGAGTTTTCAGAACTGTGTGTTAATTTTTGGAATTTTGCCCCCCAAACTCAAAACCTAGATCCACCACTGTCATCACCTGAAGTTAGTCTTCACATTAATACAAGTCTGGAGAACAGTGGCGCAACCACCTATACGGACAGTACGGAATGTCCGTATCGTTTTTGACGGGCGCCGAAGGCGCCCCCCCCCCCGGTCCATTTTTGTTTTGCAATTAGCACCGCCAACAGGACAGGCACCAGTGGCGTACAGAGTATACGGTCATTCAGGGCATGACCTGGTCCTTTGGACCCGAGGCGCCCATGCAACGCTGGCGCTCCTCCGATCAGTGACAGCGCCCCTCCGGCCCGTGACGGCGCCCCTCCGGCCAGTGACGGCGCCCCTCCGGCCAGTGACGGCGCCCCTCCGGTTAGTGACGGCGCCCCTCCGGCTAGTGTCGGCGCCCCCTCCGGTCAGTGACGGCGCCCCTCCGGCCAGTGACGGCGCCCCTCCGGCTAGTGACAGCGACCCTCCGACCAGTGACAGCGCCTCTCCGGCCAGTGTAGGCGCCCCTCCGGCCAGTGACGGCGCCCCTCCGACCAGTGACGACGCCCCTCCGGCCAGTGAAGGCGCCCCTCTGGCCAGTGACGGCGCCCCTCCGGCCAGTGACGGCGCCCCTCCGGCCAGTGACGGCGCCCCTCCAGCTAGTGACGGCGCCCCTCCGACCAGTGACGGCGCTCCTTCGGCCAGTGAAGGCGCCCCTCCGGCCAGTGACGGCGCCCCTCCGACCAGTGACGGCGCCCCTCCGGCCAGTGAAGGCGCCCCTCCGGCCAGTGACGATGCCCCTCCGGCCAGTGATGGCGCCCCTCCGGCCAGTGACCACGCCCCTCCGGCGAGTGACGGCGCACATACTACCAGTGACGGCGCCCCTCCGGCCATTGATGGCACCCTCCGGTCAGTGACTGCGCCCCTCCGGCGAATGACGGCGCCCCTCCGGTTAGTGACGGCCCCTCCGGCTAGTGACGGCGCCCCCTCCGGCGAGTGACGGCGTCCCTCCGACTAATGACTGCCCCGCTCCGGACCGTGACGGCACCCCTCCAGCCAGTGACGGTGCCCCTCCGGCTAGTAACGCCGCCCCCTCCGGTCAGTGACGACGCCCCTCCGGCTAGTAACGGGAGGGGGGGGGGGGGGCGCCTCTCCTTCCGCACAGTGCAGAAGGAGAGGCGCCCCCCCCCCCCAGAACAATTGTCGCCAATATTGATGGCACCCCTCAGGCCTCAAGGCAATGACCTGGTCCTTTGTGAATTTCTGCGCACGCCACTGACAGGCACTCCTGGGAATCGGACAATTTGCACTAGAAGTAAATGGCGACTTAGGAACAGCATAGGCGCCACTGGAAGCAAATGCCGCCCCCCCCATGGAGCAGTGCTTCATCGCAAGGCAGCCGACAGCCTCGTGCTTTGTAACACGGCTAGTGTAGGTAGTGGTGACTGCAGACAGAACTAGAGCGTCACGCTCTGCACTGATCCGTGTCACACGACACGGACATACGCGGCAGACCTGTCGAAAGCAGCCGAATAATGCATAATAAAGCAGGTATAGGAAGAGGTGCTGCCACATGTGCCAGGTGAGAGCGCCAGTTCAGCGCACTGGCGCGGCGGGGCGCTGCGGTCGTGGAGCGCCGCTCTAGCACCGGAAGACAGGACATGGTGGTTATTCTTTCGTGACTGGCCTAGTGTTTACAACTCAAAGCGTCATCTTTCACGTCCTCGACTCTGAGTCTGAGTGCGGGTGAGTATGAAATTGAGGAAATTCGTGCCCGGGATTTTCTTCCTCAACACGCGAGTTACTAAGGGTCTATTTAGGGGCTATTAGGGGCTGCCCCATCGCGTTATTGCACTTTTCGTAAATCAATGCCGACATCGTCACCATACTTTCAGTATCCTTTCTCACATCCATTCATGGCTTCGGCTAAGAAATTCTCACTGGGGGAGGCAGTTAGAAATAAAATGCTCCTAAGGCATATGGTTAAGAGTTTAACTACTGATACAATTTAAGTGTGATAATTATTAAAATATGAGCGTAAAATAGAAATAAATCGGTATAATAATAAAATAATGAATCAGAATAAATATTATCAATAGAACACGCACAGATCAGCGAAAGAACACGCGCCAATTTCGAACTGACGCGACGAGGGACGGGTTTCCGTCATAAATATCTCCTAGGCTACGCTAGGTAGCGGCAAACGGCGTTTTACTGATTTTAATTTGAAAGCATTGCATCAGTGACGCTCTTTTCCATTTCAGTTTTCACAGAGCGTACATTTATATTTTCGCATTCGTATTTTGCTCCCACTGTAGTTGCAAAATTCGGCTACTGTGGGGCAGCTAGCGGTCACTGGGTGGGGTGGGGTTGGGGGGGGGGGTGCATTTGTCCCCCCAGTTAACATGTTACCCGAGGCCATGCATCAATTCCATACCATACATGTTTTAATGGAAGGGAGAAGATGGGCTCATGCTGCGTCAATCGGAAATGACGTCAGAGACAAGTCATGTTTTACGGGTTTTGTAAATTATAGGGGTGCGCGAAAATTGTCAAAATATATTTTCCCAGACACTTTTTTCCGCAGCTATCCGTCAGGTATCTCATTTTGTTTAATACATATTATATTTCATGAAAATAGAAGGTTTCGAGAATACAAATCGAGAATGATTTTGTATCATTAACACAATTAAAAATACAGCCATTATAATATACAACATATATATATATATATATATATATATATATATATATATATATATATATATATATATATATATATATATATATATATATATATATATATATATATATATATAGCGATGTGCAAAGGAAAGCGTATCAAATTTGAACTAAAAGTCACCAAAATGATTGGCATTGTCTTTTCAAAGACAAAAATCAGCCACTTCATACCGTACTTATATGCATTGTCCAATGTCCATGCATGACATATAGTTTTACCTTCACTTCAATTTGCATGGAACACGCCAATGAATTTTGCCAATGAACAACCAATGAACAGCCAATGAACAGCCAATGAACAGCCAATGAACTAGCCAATGAACAGCCAATGAACAGCCAATGAACAGCCAATGAACAGCCAATGAACAGCCAATGAACAAGCCAATGAACTAGCCAATGAACAGCCAATGAAACAAGCCAATGAACTAGCCAATGAACAAAACAACCTCCTTCAATGCCTTCAATTCCCTCATCATCTCATTGCCATAACAAACGATTTATACACCCACATATGCATAGGCGTAGGAACAGGGGGGGGGGCACGGGGGGTAGCCGCCCCCCCCCCCCAATAATTTTGATTTTAACATTACGCCTATAGGCGTTGCATGGAAATAATCGACTTCAGAATGCCTCCGCCCCCCCCCCCCCCCCCAACTTGAACATAGTTCCTACGCCCCTGCACATATGCACTTCATATTTTCAACTTGTCACTCAATTTGGGACGTCCCAGAAATGTATGCATGGCAAAATACACGTGGAAGCGACAAACGATCGAGAACAGGATATTTTGAAAATATAAAACGGATCTTCGAATCAGTTTGCTTCTTTTCAACTAAATAAATAATTTTGACTACAGACTGGTAGCAAAGCAGTCTGTTGACGGCAGTAGGCTGTCGTGACCTCGACGGTGCTTCATCAGAGGACCTCGTGCTGAGTGACACAAAGTGGTCCTGCCGAGGTGAATCTACCTCGCCATCCCACCTTCCGAGCAGCTGCTGGCCTCTCGCTAGAGAGATTCCCTGTTCGGTGGTGCAGCCTCTTCTAGACCCCGGAGCCGCCAGAACGGCTTCCGATCAATTCATAGCCGCAGGGCTGTTAAAAACGCTTCAAGTGGCGCCAACCAAAACTGGTATTAGATGAAATCGGCCCCCAGTGACATATTTTACTGTTTTTGTTGTGAGGTTAAATAAAACAACCTTTTTAGCCTAACCTTATCTCTTTTTTTTAAATAAAATAATTATGTAACTTGATACTGCAACTTAATACTTATATCTAACACAAAATTAAAAAGTCAACATTGCACCTGGATTCATTTGAGAACAAAATAATGTGGACGATTAGTAGGTTACTTGAACAAATATATCTCAAAGTGGCTGACAGTGTTTTGGGCCACCGAGCAAGGTTCAATTTGGATAATATTAAGGTTATGACCAAATTCAAGGGAACTAGACTATTGCAGCCTTGCCTTGATCTGTAACCAGGACAACATATGATATGAAAACTGGCCGCAGCTTGAATGCACGCACCACACACCATCTTGATCTCAATCTGATGCAATACCTGGACACATCAACATTATAGGTATTCCAATTGATTGATTCAAATTGCGCATATTTCGCCATAAACATAATACATATGCGTTACATTCCTAGTTAACCTTCGCCCTACGGGAGTTTTTTTTTCACCTTCGTCCTACGGGGGGGCTGACAGGCCCCCTGTTAACTTCCAAACCAAGCAACTTAGAGCAATGCGATAAGAACCAGCATGTTGCCTGTCATGAGAGGAATATAACAGTATACGAATTTTAGGTTTCAAGTCAACGGGTGACCTTCCAGGTCAAGTGAATGACCTCGGATTTACCACGTCCAGAACAGCGATTTTGCTCTTCAGAAAACCTCAAAATTAGAAATTGATAAATGTAAATGAAAAGGCATGTTCCTAGATCAGTTTTGGCTCACAAATACAGAAAATGTAATTATTTGTTCGTATCTTGTCAAAAAAGTCAAAAAAAGTTTTTTTTTGTAAATGACGTCATCAGTTTCTTACACTTAGGGAGCCATCACTCAGTCAAAAATAAAGATATTGCTTTGAAATTTGGTATGGGTATTGTCCATACCCAGTTCTCTCACATGTATTCCGGTTTTTTTAACGTCTTTGCAAATTTTGATTTTGTGGGGATTTTCGAGAAAAAAACATTTTTTTTTAGGGATCAAAAACCCAAAATTTTGCAAATCCGAGATCGTTATTTGAAAGAGAATGCCATTTTGTATCTTTGGTGAATTGCTTTTGCAATTTGCTTTAAAACTCTGCTTTGTACGATGTTTCAAATATTTCTATTTTGTACCAATATGACGTCATCAAAACATGATTATCTCCCAAACGACATAACCAATTTCAATTAAAAAAATACAGCGTACGTATAATTGTTGTAAACTCAGCTATCGGGAATTCCAGCAAGATGCGCCGCATGTGTAAAAAGTTATTCAAGAAAAACCTCAGAGGGGGGGGGGGCTGTCAGCCCCCCGTAGGGCGAGGGTTAACTCTATTTTTTAGGAACTAAAACAAAATTTCAATACACTGAAAATCGATGAAGAGCTGAATTGTAGACAAAAATAAATAAATAAAGCCGACACCAACACGGGACTGTTGCAGGATTAGAAATTTCAATCCATTTCGTGTGCACGGCAACTCGAACACTGCGTACCAAATCGCACTGCAACCAACACCGACGAGCAAACAACACATGCCAGCAAACAACTGCCAGCAAACAACATATGCCAGCAAACAACATATGCCACTTTCCAATAAACATATGCCAGACCGTTGTCATGGTAACCAATGTCATTATCACCAGAACTCTTAAGATGTTACAACCTAAAACTCTATGCACCAAGACAATTTATCAAGGGTCAGGCGAGGTGTATTCCAAAATCTCACGATTCATGGGAGCCGCTGTTAAAATCTTAGCAGTCGGCCAG
>JAXIVJ010000316.1:0-97500 GCA_036785665.1 Chirona hameri | reverse complement strand
TCACTTCCCATGTCCGCCGTTTTAGCCTCTGACGAGGGGCCGTAATAGCCATGAGCTTATCGTGGATGGCCTTAATATATGTCTATTGACGGCGGCTTTTCGGCCATTGACCGCGCCCTTCCGGCCAGTGACGGCGCCCTTTCGGTCAGTGAGGGCGCCCTTTCTTTGGAAGGCGCCCCTAGATTTTTGGAAGGCGCCCCTAAATTGGCCTGCGGCCACCCCTCCTACAATATCCTGAATCCGCCCTTGGTGTAGTGATGCATTACTCATTACATATACTTGATGACCACACACCAAACAAATTCGGTCAAAATTGAATATTTTTAGCCGAGGGCAATTTCTAAGAGGGCAAACCTATTTTGTCGCCAGCTTTATATAGCGAGTTGGCACTTTTAACACCCCCTGTTCATATGTTCCTGTATCACAATTTTAAACACGTATCACACGCCAATAAATGCATTGACGATGCCCTATGGTGTTGACACGCGAACACCTGACGTGACGTTTTCCAGTTTCACTTGGTGAAATAGACACCTCATAGGTCACCACTGTTCCTCAGCACTGACATTGTCACTGAAAATAATAATCTACACTATGTAACTAATATAAATGTGTAAATGGTCCGGAGTGTATAAAGCGTATTGATGCACGAGTAAGACTGATTTAAGCACGAGTGCACACATGCGCTGGATAATTCCTGACCATTTATATGTAAATGGCCCGGAATAAAGATTACACTATGTAACACAACAAAACAACTTTCCTCAGGATTTAATGTATATTTCCCCATTCCTTGTGTCAAAACAAACATCATTAGATGAATCCCAGCACCAAAACTTTGTTTTTGGAGTATAACAGCGCAAAACTGATCTTGTCAATATAATGCACTGCCGCATTGGTCGGCGACTGAAAACTAGCTGGCAATCAACACCGCTCTCTCATTAGTGTCTTGAACGACACTTGTTTAACCCTCTCCCGGGCAAAATCACTACGTGTTCGGGTAGGGGAAGGTACGACCCCCCCCCCCCGCTTAGCGTTTCGTCTCTAATTGAGCTAGAGCTTCGATTCAAAGACGAGCGTGTTGCTTGTGACGAGAGGAAGCCGATGATACCCGATTTGAAGGTCTTGAGTTATTATATGACCTCTGAGGTCATGTCAATGACCCAAAAGTCATACAAATGGAAAATGCGTATAAATTGAATTTTATCGAGCTAGAATCGTGAATGAGCATACCATAATGCTTAATATGTGCCAAATTCGTAATCAGCGTCACAAAATGTCTTAAAAACTTCCAAATTAAAAAAAGGTCATGTCAGGTCATCTGAAGTCAGTGACCTCGGTTGACCTGTGGAAGCGTTTGACCACAGCAACACATATAATTATGTAAAAGGGATCCCAAATTTGAAATCAGCGTCACAAAATGTCCTAGAAACCGCCAGAAGCCCCCAAAAAGTCGTTTGAGGTCATCGGAGGTCAATGACCTCAGTTGACCTCTGAAAAGGTCAATCGAGGTCACAATCTCAGTGGAAACCACAACTGTCGCCTGGAAACATCTGTGCATATGCTCCTGAACAACAAACACTCGGAAACTGCACAAGTTACCAGCATCGATACTGCGGGACGCCAGTTGCGCCTGACATGACCTTGAGGAACAGGTCATAGGAACAGGTCACAGGATCACGGGTCATGTGGGTTACAAATTCAATTTTTTAAATTATGTGTAAATTGTTTGAAAAATAGAGTCCTGAAAGTTCCATCGCAATCGGTTAGAAACTACGCGAGTTATTCCAGAAACAAACGAGGGGGAGGGAGGTGGCATCCACTCCCTCCCCTACCCGGGCGAGGGTTAACTTATACAATACCTAATAAACCATTATTTAATAACACATCATTTATATCCCATCATTCATTTAAATATAAAATTCCCCTTCTGATAAAATGGTTGTATTAGGCTACATAAAATGGTAGGCACCGCACCCACCTTTTGTCTGACTGGCATTGCAAGCCATTCCGCACGAAATCGGGTTTCTTGCAGTACCATTGCTACATATAGATACCAGTAAGGCGCCGTAGTTGGCGATGAACGAGCGAGCGCGAAGGAAATGTATGGGGAATTTCAACTCCATCGGGACAGTAGTTTCTGAGATACAAAAAAGGGTGCGCACGTGCGCACGTGCAGAGGCACCCACCTTTTACTCGTGAGAAAGTAGGGGCTGAGAGGTTCCTAACCACACACCAAATTTGAACACAATCAGCTCAGCCATTCCAGAGAATAGGGGTGTGCACGTACGCACGTACAGAGTCACTCCACCCTGAGTTATGTGAAAGTGGCGGCTGACGGGTCCCTAACCACACACGAAATTTGCACATAATCTGCCCAGCCGTTGCGGAGTTATTGCGAGAAAATACTTTTCAACACCCCTCACGCGGCACGCGGCACGCGCCTCGCGCAGTGGTAGTCACCCACATGAGTCAGCACTGGTCTCAAACAGGGTAGGTTAGATGGGGCTGCTCAGCAAAGAAGTCCGCTTGTCAATCGGACGTGCGGTTACAGATATATGAACTTCTCAAAAGCGTCGCCACGGGTCGGGTCGGGTCGGGTCGGGTCGGGTCGGGTCGGGTCGGGTCGGGTCGGGCCGGGCCGGGCCTGGCCGGGCCGGGCCGCTCATAATCAGATTTTGCCCACGCACCACGGAAGGACGAGCGATCAGATTATCTGTAAAACCCTCAGTTCCTTCATTTATTTCAGTTCAAGTGCATGCAACAGGTTTTTCCTAAGCTGTCCGAGGCCAAAGCTTCCTTGGACCACAACCACATCAGACCACAACCACATCAGAAGTCGTCTTCCTTGGACCACAACCACATCAGACATCCCAAACCGACAAAACCTGATCCGATGCAGCATTTCTGGTGTCCTATTCGCGTTCAGAGCCTCAAGTCACCCCGAACAGTGGTTTCACATCGGAACCATGAGGTGAATTTAGGAAATTATCATTTCAATGGACATATTCACATTTTTCCACAAAAATAGAGTTATTACTTTAAATCGATAGACGAGACAAAAATATATTGTAAATTTATCACATTTTGCATATAACAATTCCTACAGAGATATATTTAAAGTCAAGGATGATAAGCGATCCACACTTATAACGACCAGTACTTGCAAGAATATCGAATTCCGGGCTTGTCCCGTATTGTTTTTTGACAAAGTTATATGGAAAATATGCCCTTGCACTCTGTCTATTGCGATTATGTGCCCTAATATCCTTAACAATCAACAAACATTGAATAATAAGGTAATCAAATTAGCAGTTAACTTGGGCACGCTACGACGGTTAGTGGTTGCAACCCTCAATTTGTGAAAATTGGTTTATTTGTTTTCAACATCGGGCGTTTTCTATAGTTTTGTCTCTGGCTGTATACAACACTATGCTTTAGCTTATCATGAAAAAGAATCATTAAACAAAATCAACAAACAATGCAAAAGCTGACAATGAAATTGGAAGTTCAGTTGGGCACGCAACGGCGACCTATTTAGTGTCGGTTATTTGTTTCAGGGACCAATCAGAGACGTTATCAAACGAACGAAAAGCGCCAGATATGTCGCGCTTCCAAATAGTGAAGGAAAAACACAGATCTTGAACTCCGAAATAAGTATATGTAGGTACTTGTTTGTTAAATTTCCCAGAAAATAATTTTCGAAATAGAAAAAGTTGTGATTTCATTTTTAAATTGAGGCTCGATCAATTTGATACCATACACGATGCATAAGATAATGCATAAAAGTAGATCAAAAGGTGAATATTTCCCTTTAAGCAAAATGACCAGGCATGACTACTTTGACATAGCCTCGCGGGTCAACCACAAGAGATAGCACACAAATAGTTATTACCAACTGGTAAGTTGATCAACAGGCAAACATGGCAGTGCAGACTCTATGTCCATGGTTTGTAATATTAATCCATTAGTATGTTTCAGTTTCTGAGGTATTATCATACATATGCTATAAATGCCATTCATGCTTTTACGTCATAATTATATTAGTGCGCTGGCTATACAAACCTGATCCGATATATCAACACTGATGTCATATACGTGTTCATCGTCTCATATTACCCCCATGATCAGGTGGTTTGAGGTCGGAACCGTGAGTTAACTTTATTTTTGTTACCGAGCCATTTCGTCCAAAACATGGCTTCGAAATCGAAAGTTCGGTGCCATTATCACAAAAACAAAGTTTGAACAATTTATTGCTCGTTTTAGTGGAAACGGTTTAAAAGAAGCAAGAGGCAGAACGACTTTTCCGCGCATAAATGGTCCTTGTGGATCTGGAGGAGCCTGGGGCGAAATGGCTTGGGTCGAGATGGATTGGGGAGATGGTCATGGCCTGGTCCCACTATTAGCTCTTCGGTCCAGCAGGTTGGGCACCGCTGGAGCAGCTTCCGGGAGCCGTTGTCTGCGTCCTTGCGGTCGCGTCGTCTTTTTCGGAAGGGGGCAGACTAGCTAAACATGTAGCCCGCTTTAATATTTTATGAAGGGAGTGGGTCCTGAGGCTAGCAATTAGGTACCGCCAAGGAGAGCCTCTGCCAGACAGTTAATTAATTCATTTTCCCATTTTCCAAATTTGTCTAAGCAACTGCGAATTTTGTGTCATGCCGCGAAACGGCGCAAAATTTTCAAGTTTTTCACTGTGGATAGCTGGATTTTGACTGCTGCAAAGGCAATTTTTACAACTGTACGTCCGACCGTTGGGGGAGAGGGGCATGACCCCTTGCCCTCCCCCCTGTATCCGCCCCTGCGGACAGAGGGCCCCCTCAGGCCAACCGACGGACAGATGGCCCCTTCATGCCGACAGAGGGCCCCTCAGGCAGTCAGGATCTCCTCAGGCCGACAGAGGGTTCTCTCAGGCAGACAGAGGGCCCCTCAGGCGGACAGAAGGCCCCTTAGGCCGACCAAGGGCCCCCTCAATCTGGCCAAGGGCCACATCAGGCGGCCAGAGGACCTCTCAGGCCGATGGAGGATTCCTCAGGCGGACAGAGGACCTCTCAGGCCGACCAAGGGCCCTCAGACCGAAATAGAGCCCCTGATACCGACAGAGGGCCCCTGAGACCAGTGGCTGTCGCAAGGGGGCCATGCGGCCCATGCCCCCCCCCAAAGGCCCATGAAGGGGGCCAACATATATTCTCCCCATAAAGTCACCTGGAGCTCAGGTGGGCCGGAAGGGCCCGCCTGGGCTTCATGTCAGGAGAGGGTCCTCTGGAAGCCAGAGGAGGACCACTGGGAGCCAGAATGGCCCCCCGGAGGCCAAAGTGAGCCCTATCGAGGCCAGAGTGGGTCCTCTGAAGGTCGGAGAGAGCCCTCTGGAGGCCGGAATGGGCACTCTAGAGGTCGGAGTGGGCCCTATGGAGGACAGGGCTCCCTTAGAGGTCGGAGTGGGCACTATGTAAGACAGAATCGTGGAGGCCACAGCGGGCCCTGTGGAGGTCAGAGTGGGCCCCTGTAATCCAGAGGGTGGTGGTGGTGAGTGTGATGCCTCCGGAGGTCAGAGTGGTGCTCCTCCTATACGTCAGAGTGGGCCCTCTGGATGCCATAGGGACCCAATGATATCCAGAGGGGCCCTATGAATGCCAGAGTGGCACACTGGAGGCCAGAGAGGGCCATTTAGAGGTCAAAGTTGGCCCTCGGGAGGCTGAAGTGGGCCCTCTGGAGGTGGCGGTAGCGGTGGACTCTCTGGAGGTGGAGGCCGGAGTGGGCCCTCTGGAGGTTAGAGTATGCCCTCTGGAGGCCACATAGGACCCTCTGAAAGCCGGAGGCGGCCCTCTGGAGTTCAGAATCAGACCTCTAAAAGTGAGAGTGGCCGTCGTGAAGCCAGAGGGACCCTCTGAAGGCCAGAGTGGCCCCCTGGAGGCCAGAGTGGGCCCCCTGGAGGCCAGAGTGGGCCATTTGAAGGTCAGAGTGGGCCATTTTAAGGTAAGAGTGGGCCCTCTGGAAGCCAGAGAGGCCATCCGGAAGCCGAAGTGGGCCCTCGGGAGGTCAGAGTGGGGTCTCTGGAAGCCAGAGGGGGTCCAATGGTATCCAGAGGGGCCTTATGGAGGTCAAAGTGGGCCATATGGATGTCAGATTGGGCGCTCTGGAGGTCTGAGTTGGCCCTCTGGAGGAAAGAGAGGGACCTCTGAAGGCGTAGGCCGGATTGCCTGATATCTATACATTGCAGTTGTTCGTCCCGCTAGTTGAACCGGGGAGTGTGCACGAGCTGTATTCGGGCAGAATTGTTGTTTGTTGTTCAGAACTGTTTACTAAATACTAATCCACCCTCGCAATTTTCGAAATCTGGAATTGTTCATTTCCACCCTGCTGACGATCATGCCTACTGATAAGTTGAAAAAGAAAGCAACGCATGCCGCTGTCGACGACACGGACCAGCTCTAAATGCGGCAGCTCTAAATGCGGCATTACCGCTCACTGGCAGCAGCATAGCAGCATATGTCGCAATGTCAAACACGCAGCAGCTTCTCCCTTTCCCTGTTTGGTTACGAAAGCTAGTCAGTGCAGTATCATAGACCGGCCGACTTATCATGGGTTTTCCGCATATTTTAGTACAGAGAATCGCTGCGGTGATTTCTGAGAAGACGCGAGGTCTTCCGACAACTAGGGAAAATCTACGAATGAGCGGCCTGACCGTAGCTCCATGGTTTTCAGAAGCTTGTTTTTTCCTCGCAAGTACTCGATCGCTGTGACCGAAAATTTGCACTCACAAACGGTTACGTCATAAAAAATAGCATATTCAATTTTGAAATCCTGCGTTGTCGGGTTTAAAAGCAGCAAACCCTTGTATTCACTACGGTGGTGTTTGCGGCCATGACCCGCCGGTCGCGCGATCGGCCCGCTCCGGCTGGGTCACGTGACCGCCTGCGGCCTGTGAAGAGCGGTGACCGGGGTCGCCGTCCCTCGCCTGCCGCGAATTAATGGACTTTGCACCCACTCCAAAAACAAATAAAGGAATACAAGCTGTAAGTGCTCTTTCACATTGGGAAGGAACGCTTAAGAATCGTCGACTCGGTTCCCGACACAAGGGCGGTTTACTGGTTATCATGAACACGACTGGCACAGTTTATCTTTACTTGGATCGTAAAACTAAGGTAATTGGACACAGACAACGTCATGTGCTCAACACAATATCATACAAGTTACAATATTATAGAAGCTCGTGGTTGCTGACATTAAATCTTTCGTTCATTTTTTTTCTTCAAATAATATATTTAAAGCATCTTCTTGGGACCTGCGCTACCGTAATGCCTTGCATGGATGAGACGAGCAGTGAGCACAGAGGGAGTAAGGCCACCAAAACCGGTTTAGCCTGTATTGCAGATGGGGCGATATCTTGCTGAGACCAGCGAGGACGGACATTCCGACACAGTGGTTCAAAAGTGGCTACCGAATGGTCAAAACAGAGAAGTACAATCTCACGTTTCACACGGAGAAAGTGTGAGAACATTTTGTTAGTGAATTGTGAGAACGAGAGCAAATACACATATTCCAGCTGCCTCTATTTCCTTCCATTTTTGCTATCTTCCTTTAATCTTTATCAGTTCTCAAACTTAGCCCAAAATGTCCCAAAATGCCCACAAATGTCACAGACTAGCATTCTGAGGTATGTTTACACCAAGTGATGATGGCTGACACCACTCTTGTCTGCTCATGGCACATAAACTAAAGCGATTGACCCAGTGTGCGCCACTGAGACTGTGACGCGCTCTCAGTCCCAGTGAACTAGAGCGATTGACCCAGTGTACGCCTCTCAAGCTGTGACGCGCTCTCAGTCCCAGTGAACTAGAGCGATTGACCCAGTGTACGCCACTGAGGCTGTGACGCGCTCTCAGTCCCAGTGAACTAGAGCGATTGACCCAGTGTGCGCCTCTCAAGCTTTGACGCGCTCTCAGTCCCAGTGAACTAGAGCGATTGACCCAGTGTACGCCACTGAGGCTGTGACGCGCTCTCAGTCCCAGTGAACTAGAGCGATTGACCCAGTGTGCGCCTCTCAAGCTTTGACGCGCTCTCAGTCCCAGTGAACTAGAGCGATTGACCCAGTGTGCGCCTCTCAAGCTTTGACGCGCTCTCAGTCCCAGTGAACTAGAGCGATTAATCCAGTGTACGCCTCTCAAGCTGTGACGCGCTCTCAGTCCCAGTGAACTAGAGCGATTGACCCAGTGTACGCCACTGAGGCTGTGACGCGCTCTCAGTCCCAGTGAACTAGAGCGATTGACCCAGTGTGCGCCTCTCAAGCTTTGACGCGCTCTCAGTCCCAGTGAACTAGAGCGATTGACCCAGTGTGCGCCTCTCAAGCTTTGACGCGCTCTCAGTCCCAGTGAACTAGAGCGATTAATCCAGTGTACGCCTCTCAAGCTGTGACGCGCTCTCAGTCCCAGTGAACTAGAGCGATTAATCCGGTGTACGCCTCTCAAGCTGTGACGCGCTCTCAGTCCCAGTGAACTAGAGCAATTGGCCCAGTGTACGCCACTGAGGCTGTGACGCGCTCTCAGTCCCAGTGAACTAGAGCGATTGACCCAGTGTACGCCTCTCAAGCTTTGACGCGCTCTCAGTCCCAGTGAACTAGAGTCATTGACCCAGTGTGCGCTTCACAAGCTTTGACGCGCTCTCAGTCCCAGTGAACTAGAGCAATTGACCCAGTGTGCGCTTCACAAGCTTTGACGCGCTCTCAGTCCCAGTGAACTAAAGCGATTGACCCAGTGTGCGCCTCTCAAGCTTTGACGCGCTCTCAGTCCCAGTGAACTAGAGCGATTAATCCAGTGTACGCCTCTCAAGCTGTGACGCGCTCTCAGTCCCAGTGAACTAGAGCGATTGGTCCAGTGTACGCCACTGAGGCTGTGACGCGCTCTCAGTCCCAGTGAACAAGAGCGATTAATCCAGTGTGCGCCTCTCAAGCTTTGACGCGCTCTCAGTCCCAGTGAACTAGAGCGATTGACCCAGTGTACGCCACTGAGGCTGTGACGCGCTCTCAGTCCCAGCGAACTAGAGCGATTAATCCAGTGTACGCCTCTCAAGCTTTGACGCGCCCTCAGTCCCAGTGAACTAGAGCAATTGGCCCAGTGTACGCCACTGAGGCTGTGGCGCGCTCTCAGTCCCAGTGAACGAGAGCGATTGACCCAGTGTGCGCCTCTCAAGCTTTGACGCGCTCTCAGTCCCAGTGAACTAGAGCGATTGACCCAGTGTGCGCCTCTCAAGCTTTGACGCGCTCTCAGTCCCAGTGAACTAGAGCGATTGACCCAGTGTGCGCCTCTCAAGCTTTGACGCGCTCTCAGTCCCCGTGAACTAGAGCGATTGGCCCAGTGTGCGCTTCACAAGCTTTGCCGCGCTCTCAGTCCCAGTGAACTAGAGCGATTGACCCAGTGTGCGCCTCTGAGGCTGTGACGCGCTCTCAGTCCCAGTGAACTAGAGCGATTGGCCCAGTGTACGCCACTGAGGCTTTGACGCGCTCTCAGTCCCAGTGAACTAGAGCGATTGGCCCAGTGTGCGCCTCTCAAGCTTTGACGCGCTCTCAGTCCCAGTGAACTAGAGCAATTGGCCCAGTGTACGCCACTGAGGCTGTGACGCGCTCTCAGTCCCAGTGAACTAGAGCGATTGACCCAGTCTGCGCTTCACAAGCTTTGACGCGCTCTCAGTCCCAGTGAACTAGAGCGATTGACCCAGTGTGCGCTTCACAAGCTTTGACGCGCTCTCAGTCCCAGTGAACTAGAGCAATTGACCCAGTGTGCGCCTCTCAAGCTTTGACGCGCTCTCAGTCCCAGTGAACTAGAGCAATTGGCCCAGTGTACGCCACTGAGGCTGTGACGCGCTCTCAGTCCCAGTGAACTAGAGCAATTGGCCCAGTGTGCGCCTCTCAAGCTTTGACGCGGTCTCAGTCCCAGTGAACTAGAGCGATTGACCCAGTGTGCGCCTCTCAAGCTTTGACGCGCTCTCAGTCCCAGTGAACTAGAGCAATTGGCCCAGTGTACGCCACTGAGGCTGTGACGCGCTCTCAGTCCCAGTGAACAAGAGCGATTGACCCAGTGTGCGCCTCTCAAGCTTTGACGCGCTCTCAGTCCCAGTGAACTAGAGCGATTGACCCAGTGTGCGCCTCTCAAGCTTTGACGCGCTCTCAGTCCCAGTGAACTAGAGCGATTAATCCAGTGTACGCCTCTCAAGCTGTGACGCGCTCTCAGTCCCAGTGAACTAGAGCAATTGGTCCAGTGTACGCCACTGAGGCTGTGACGCGCTCTCAGTCCCAGTGAACTAGAGCGATTGGCCCAGTGTACGCCTCTCAAGCTGTGACGCGCTCTCAGTCCCAGTGAACTAGAGCGATTGGCCCAGTGTACGCCTCTCAAGCTGTGACGCGCTCTCAGTCCCAGTGAACTAGAGCAATTGGCCCAGTGTACGCCACTGAGGCTGTGACGCGCTCTCAGTCCCAGTGAACTAGAGCGATTGACCCAGTGTGCGCCACGCTCTCAGTCACAGTGAACGATAGAGCGTGCGTTTGGCCCAGTGTGCGCCGCCGGGTGCGAGCCGGCAGCCAGGCGGCGCGATGCCGGCAGTGCCAGTTCCGATGTCGGGCGGGTGAGACGATGGCCAGCGTGTACCTTTTGCAGGTGGCGCTGCTGTGCATCGTTAGTGCTGGTGTAGAACGTAAGTAGCCGCCACGATGTGTGGTGTCTTCACGCTGTTCCTCGGTGGTGTGCGGCGGAAGGAAACCGGGTTCTTGTGAGTAGGCAGTCTAGTGATGTATGTATGTATGTATGTATTCGTAAAAATCTCCACATCGTGGCTCTTCCGATTTCAGAGTCAATACAGTTAACACAATTAAAAAAGCACAAATCAATAAACACGTTTAAAATAACTACACTCCATCACCCTTTAGCCATCTCAGTACACCCGCGTGAAAAAGACCGGGCGACTCGACTATCCTAAGCTGAGCAGGTAGACGGTTCCAGGCGGTGGTGGCTCGACATAGAAATGACCGGCGAGCGAGCTCCGTGCGCACGCGTGGAGTTTGCAGCATCATGCTCTCTGATCCCCGCGTGGTCCGGTCGGACACGTTTTCACGAGGCAACACAAGTGCGCGCAGATGGTCAGGCGACTTCGGCGACCTCAGTATCTGGTAGAGTACCACCAAGTCACGTTCAGTCAGCAGCTTTTCTACTTTAAACCACCCAAGTGACTTTAGAGAGGGCGAAATGTGTTGTGACCTTTTCAGTCCTGTGATGATTCTGGCACCAAAATTCAAAGCCTTCTGTATCCTATACTTTTGAGTTTTTGAGCAGCTTCCCCACACAGTCAGGCAGTATATGATGTGGGGATGAACAAGCCCTTCGATTATGGTCTGTTTTGTCTCGGGTGGTAATTGATGGCTCAGCTTCGCCAATCTCACCAGTTCTGTTATGTATTTGCGAATCATTCCATATAAATGGCTTAATGTTCGATTCGAGTGAAAAGGATACAAGTTGGGCGATACAAACGAAAAACACGACAGACAATTTAAAACACGCATCGCACACACACAAGAAATCGTGATAACTGTGTTAATAAAACGAACGAATTCAAGCTTTCACACACCGTCGTCACAATTTTCGAGTTGGGATTTTAGCACGGCGAGGCTCCGGGAGGCCATAACGGCCGACGTCAGGTGGTTCCAAGACGAGGCCGCCCTATAGGAAAAAGCCCTGCGCGACATGGATAGCCGGAAAGCGGGCAGTTCTAGAGCACCAGCCACCGCGGCCCGCGTGAGGCGCTCACTCACAGCGGTGCGAGGGATGAATAGCGATCGGACCGCTGCCGGGGCGCGGGGATCGTTTAAGGCTCTGTAGACGCCGATACAGTCGCGGCGCGCAACGAGGTCGCGTATACCCCGCCAGCCTAGCGACTCCACGATCGGTGAGATATGATCACGACCCCGCGCACCCGAGACGATCCTTGCCGCGAAATTTATCACCTTTTGTACCCGGCTGAGGTGGCAGTCAGCGGCCCCGCCCCAGACGGAGAGGCAGTACAGTATGTGGGGGAACACGTGTGTCTGGATTAGGAGTTGGCGGGTCTCGGGTGTGAGGTGGTGACGAATTTTATACAGACAGAACAGGATGGAGTTGCACTTTTTGACTAAATTGGAAATGTGCTCCTCCCAGGACAAGTTACGGTCCATGGTGACCCCCAGCATCTTCACGGACGGCAAGGGATTGAGTGTGTGGTTTGAGATGTTGAGCTGAAAGGATGGAGTCTTTTTAAGGGCTTGAGGAGTACCGACAAGGAGGAGCGTGGTCTTGGTGGGGTTCATCTTTAAGGAGTTGGCAGTGAAGTAGGATTGGACCGCAATGATGGTATCCTCCTGGCGGGATTTTAGTAGGGATAGGTGTGCTGGGAGGGCAGAGTCGAGGAGCTGGGTGTCGTCTGCGTAGGACACCAGACGCCCGTGAGGAAGGTACGATGCAAGGTCGTTCGTTAAGATGCTGAAGAGGAGTGGGCCCACGAGGGACCCCTGAGGGACGCCGTGGGATAAAGGAAGGGATAGTGATCCGCCTCTCACCACCTGCAGCCGACCATCGAGGTAACTCCGGAACCATTGGGGATCGATGCCGTACCACTGTAGCCTGGTCAGGAGGACACCGTGGTCAACGCTGTCAAAGGCTCTACTAAGGTCGACGGAGGTGACGGCGACGACATGTCCCGCGTCGATCCGGCGCGTCATCCATTCCACAGCGTCGACCACGGCATCCTCCGTCGAGTGGCACGGCCTGTACGCGTATTGTGAAGGCGCCAACAGGCTGTGGGAAACGAGATGCGCCGACAACTGCGTACATACAACCTTCTCGCATAATTTTGACAACACTGATAAAATCGATATCGGCCTAAAATTGCCAGGAGCATCGCGAGGCCCAGATTTATGAAGAGGGAGAACTGAGGCAATTTTCCAGTCACTTGGGAAGACGCAAGTGATGACAGAAGTGTTGACGAGATGAAGCAAGTGAGGCCCTAAGACAGCGAAACAGTTTTTAAATTCAAGTAGCGGCACACCATCGAGTCCAACAGCCCTGGAAGAGGACAGTTCTTTCAAGGCACTAGAAAGCATGGGTAAGGTCACCGGTTCTAAGACTAGCTGGGCTGTGGTGACGCACGGTGGTCTCGGAGGGAGAGGTGGCACGCTGTGGCAGCCGGCTGCCAGCTCGGCAGCTATCTTAGGCCCGACTGAGGCGAAATGGCGATTGAAGTCGTCAGCTCGGTCCATCGGCATATCCTCGACGCCGCCGCCTCCTCTCGTGGGTCGAAGGGCGAACTCACGGATCCCGTGCCAGAAACTCGCACGATCAGACAGCATGGTCGCGCACAGAAAGTCGCGTTTCGCCTGGGCACAGCAACTCTTAACCCGGTTTCGGAGCCGCCGATACTCGATAAGGGCGGTCTCCGTACCGTACCTGTGCCATTCCCGGTAGGCCCGGTCGCGCTCACGCATTACACTGCGCAGCTCGTGGTTACCCTCCAACCACGGGCAGCGTGGGCGACGTGGGGTCACAGTTTTCAGGGGACAGTGCACATCGATGGCAGACGACCATACACGCATGAACGCCTCCAACTTCCCCTCGATGTCAGCGGCCCGGTATAACGGGTCCCAGTCTGACAGCAGCAGATGTAAACTGAGCGCGTCCCAATTTACTTTGCGCCAGGGGCGAGCTCGGAAAGGCGTAGGGCGCGAGTGCTGACGCCTGAAGGGCGCGCGAAGAATGGTGGTGAGGTGGTCTGCAATCGGTACCGGTGGCACCGAGACGGCGCTCTCCAGATCCGGCATACTGGTGATTATATGGTCAAGGAGTGTGGCGGTCGGTTCCAGATGGGTGGGAGTGACAACAAGTTGACAAAGGTTCAAATCATTTAAAATTGAAATATAGCGGCGCACAGTGGGAGTTTGAGGACGCAGAAGGTCGATGTTAAAATCACCAAGACAAAAGACGGGTCTACCAGTGGCGACAGCTGCGCGAAGTTGGTCGTGTATCTCGTCGAGGCCTCCTAATATCGGCTGAGACGGGGGACGGTAGACAACGCCCACGGTGGCCGAGCGCCGCCCACCGCCGCTCACCGACACCCACAGCGACTCGCAGGCTTCACTGGCGCTGGAGATGGGTAGGACGGCGCAGTTCAGGCGTTCCCGGTACAATATCGCGACACCACCACCACGGCTCGCTGTCACAGCACGATTCTGGCACCGCCGGGTCGGCCGGTCCCTGCGCACCAGCCTGTAACCGGGAAACACTAATATCCTGTCCGTGACACGATCTGTCAGCCACGTCTCTGTGATACCCATCACGTCAAGGTCGTGATCAAGCAATGTCAGACTAACGCAGTCCATTTTCGGGATCAGCGACCGGACATTCGCATGGCCGATCGCGAGAGTGTGAGCAGGCCTCGTGGTCTCGGTGTGAGATGTGGGCCGACTCGCTGCTTGCTGGGTCTGGCCGGTGTGTCGGTTGGTTGCAGCGAGCGCCGGCCCCGGCCGCTCGCTGGTAGCCGCGTCGGATGGGCCGGCGGCCGCCGCCGCTGCCGCCGCTTGGTCTGACGGAGTAGCAGGCGTCAGCGGGTCGTCTCTGTCTTGCGTCACTGACCCTGTCGTGGTGACGGATGGTTGTTGGCACACTACACGACAGGGCCCATCGGGGTCCCCAGTGCCGGGAGCAGTCGGCTGGTCGCTGCTCCCTCTCTCCCTCGCTCGGCGGGCCCGCCACCCGCCCCGGGCTCCCCGCCGCGCCGGCCGCCGGGAACGTGCCCCGGTGACCGTTTGGCCGCCTGGCATTTGTTGACTTTAGCCGGGCGGCACTGCGGCGGGTATCCCCTGGTCAGGGGGGGTTGCCATGGCGACGGCCAGGCTAGTGGTGTTCATCTGCACTGCCGCGTTAGTATACGTTGGAAAAGAAGTAGTTCTAGAAAATAGACGCAGGACTCTTGAAGAAATGCAATATTCAAGCACGTAATATCACTGCCGCACCATAGAGCAAAAAGACACCTATTTGACTGAAAACTTGAAGCGTTCACACACTTTTGCTGACACAGACACTTCCCAGGTTTCTGTCTTCTGGCTTGGTTTTTCACACAGGTTTCAAAATCGCAAATCTTCTAAGGTAGATAATAAGTCGAAGACGCAACTCACAGTCTTTGCGGTGTAGCACGCAGATGAACTCGAAGATAACGAACACGTAGACACTAAATTTCACGAAGCCGGGTGTCTAATTCCCCGAGTAAAACCGAAAACAGTGCGGAGCGGCCGGGGGTCGCCCGTCTAGCGCGCCACCCGGCGGCAACCTGTTCACCAGTATACTGTAGCAACGCCTGACGATGGCAAAAAAGTGGCATGGCAAAAGAACGATGGCAAAAGAACTCCAAAAAATTGGAGTTCCCAATTTAAACCAGAGTCTAATATTACCCCCGAGGACTTTAACAGAAGAAGGTCTGATGTTTTGCGATCCAAAACGTATTTCAAAACTTTCGTCAATGGAAAGTCCCTTAGAGTTCACAACCAAAAGATCTGTTTTAGTGGGATTCATTTTGAGACGATTTTGCGTAAACCAATTTAGGACAGTGTCCAGCGTGGTCTCCACTCTGACACGGAGGTCACCAACGTTAGCCGGAGTATCCGCATCAATAAATTGCGCGTCGTCTGCATAAATAATGAGCTGGCCATGGTGAATAAAAGAAGCCAAGTCATTAGTGAACAATAAAAACAGAATCGGCCCCAAAGTACTCCCCTGTACCACCCCGTGCGTCACTGGGAGCGACATCGAACACCCTGCTACACGCTGCGCACGACCCTCGAGCCACCCCCGGAACCAATAGTCATCAACACCATACCATCCGAGCTTCTTCAGGAGCCGGCAATGCTGCACGCTGTCAAACGCCTTGGACGTGTCAGTCGTCGTCAACGTCGAGACAAAGCCACGGTCCATGTTGCTAATAAGCATGTTGACAGCACGCAACATCGCCGACTCCGTGGAGTGGCCCGGAGGCCCCCTAGGGATATGTGTGCTGTGTGTGATCCAGGAGGATTTCATCACGGGATTCCCCATTTGTCGGCTGCCGAGCGGCTCCGCATTAGCGATGACGTCACTGGTCCGATTCGCTGTTGCTGCACGAGCTCGGTGCGGTGCGAATATTTAGGACCGAAGAGGCGGACGACCACCCGTGCAGTGGCGGATCCAGGATTCGGTCAAGGAGGGGGCCACGTAGCAAAGTCCCCCCCCCCCCAGCAATGATCAGAGTGGGCAAATTTACTTGCGATTTGTTTGAAACCGGTGTGCATAGTACTTGCCTTGCTTGGCCTGCCGCCTTACGGCGATATCGGCCCTGTGGTCGAAGGGCGCCAGAGGCGCCCTTCGCTGCCTTTTTTCTTCTTCATGTTTTATTTTTGCTGGTGGTGATCTGGTTGATGGTTGGTGAGTTGGTGGGACAGTGGTGGTACGGATACAATTACAATAACAAATACAATTACAAACACAAATACAATAGTGACATAATGGTGGACAGTAATTTACATATTATTTAGTGAGGTGAGTTTGGACCGTTAGATGTTTTTTTTTCTCTCTCTCTCTCTCTTTCTCTTTCTCTCTTTTTTCATCTGTTTTTTTTTTTGTTGTCTCTTTTACAATATGGTGAACAGTGATGGACATACACTTCTACAATGGTGACATGTATGGGCAGGGTGGTGATTTACATTAGGTTTGTTTATGATGTGCTTTTCTACTTAGAATTGACTTCTTATGTTTCTTCTCTTCTTGTTAATATTGTAAGTATGTAGTTCTGTTTGATCTTGTTTCTTCTGCAGGTATTCGATTTTCTTGGTGATATTATATGTATGTTATTCTGTTTCTTCATGTTTTTGTTCGTTATGTGTGGAGTGTGTTAGGTAGTTTGTTTATGTGTAGCTTGTTTTCTTCTGTAGTATTATTTGTATTTGTTTTTATTTGTTTTTCTTTCTTTCTTTCTTCTTTTTCTTCTTCTTTCTTCTCGATAATCTTGTTGATAACGTTTTTATTTTTCTATCATCTTTCAGTCCTACTAACTTGGTTGTGTAGTTTGGACTAAGGATAATGTTTCTTCTTTCTTCTTGTTAATCTTGTTTTGTGTCTTTTTCTATTATCTTTAGGTCCTACTACCCTTGGTGCTGTAGTGTGGACTTTACTATAATTATCTGATTCAATCTTGGAGCTTAGTGTTTTTCTCTTTTTTCTTTTCTTGTTTCTTGAAGGTATTCGATTGTGTTTCATATTGCTTTTGTTTGTTTACGTGATCTTGTTCTTGGGATGTCTTGCGTCTTGTTTGATTTCTTCTCGCACTTCAGTGATGTATAATTAGGTACACGTACATTATGCATGGATGCTATTTTTAGACCGTTTTTTTGGGACTTGGGGTGCCTCTTTTTTTCTCTTTTTTTCTCTCTCTTTGTCCTTGGCGTTTATCTTTTGGTCTCCCCATTTTTTTTTGGTCTATATATATATATATATATATATATATATATAGATACCGTGGCGTACACTTATAACATTCAGATTGTCACAAATCATTGGAAAATTGCGCCGGGAGGGCGGCGGCGGAACCGCGGTGGCGCGGCCGCACGCCGGTGACCCCTCGGGGAGGGGGCGGTGACGTCCCGGTCACCGATCACCGATGTCACCAATTGGAAAAAGCGCCGGGAGGGCGGTGGCGGGACCGCGGTGGCGCGGCCGCACGCCGGTGACCCGTTGGGGAGGGGGCGGTGACGTCCCGATCACCGACTACAGTTTGTCAAGGAGGTTCGTATTGATAAGAAAATCAAACAGTAGGTTTATTAATTCTGGGTGATCATTTCCCAGTATGGATCTCATCTTGACGTTGATGTGGTTTTGCTGGCAGTAGTGTGTAATTGGTAGTGTGTGTGTATTATATATTGGGCATTCAATTAGGAGGTGTTTTATGGTTAGGGTGGTGTTTGTGCAGTTTTCACATGTCGGTTTGCTTGGTTTTGTAAAGATGTATGAATGAGTTAGCTGTGTGTGTCCAATTATCAACCTGGCCAGGGCTTTTTCCTGTCTTTTTTAGTTTTGATTTGCGGAACACCAGAGTTCTAATTTTGGGTGAATGTCTCGTAGGGATGTATTTGTATGATCCCATTGTATTTGTAGTTTGGCACGTATGTGTTTTCGTATTTTGGAGAAGTATTCTGTTGTGGTTGGATTCAAAGTGATGCGGTTTGTGTTACTGGTTGCTTTCTTGGCTTCCAGGTCTGCCTTTTCATTTCCTAGTATGCCTGTGTGGCTGGGGATCCACAGGAGATTTGGAATCTGATTTAGTGGAAGTGATTGTTGGATTTGGAAGATTTGTGCTATGAGTGGGTGTTGTTGTGTTTTGTTTGGGGTTATCGACACTAGTGCTGATTTGGAGTCTGAAATGATGATAGGGTTTGTTAAGTTTTGTTCTTTGATTGTCGCGTAGGCTGCGTATATTGCGTATAACTCCGCTGTGTATATGGAGCAGTGATTTGGGAGTCGTGCTCTTAGTATTGTTATGAAGTTGTTGTTGGTTTGGAGTACTGCTGCTGATCCCGTTCTGTCTGGTGTTGTTTGTTTTGAGCCGTCCGTGTATATTAATGTGTGGTGTGGATGATTGTGTAGGAATTCCTGGAAGGAGGCTTGTATTTCTGCATGGGTGTAGAGAGTTTTTGGTTTTTCAAGTAGTAGGATTACTTGAGGCGGAGGGATTTTCCACCATGGGATGGGTGGGGGTAGAAGTGTTGGTGTCATAAGGGGTAGGGCGAGTGTTTCTGTGTGGGCCTTGAATCTATTTCTGATTGTTCGGCGCTTGTTGGATGCATTTTTGTATTTTGGGTGTGACCGCCTCCATATAGCTTGAATACATGGGTGTCTAGGGATTTGTTGAATTTTGAAAAAGTATCGGAAAAGTGCTTAATAATACATTATGTAATACTCTGCAATTGTCTTTGAAAACGCAACACACACACACTTAAAGAAATTAGACATTTTACAAAACACCTGCTTGAGAATCATAACCACGGCCCTCAAAACATCTCCCATCACCTCCCTACACGTATACAACGATATCCCTCCTCTACAAGAAAGACGAACAGAAGCACTTTTCCGATACTTTTTCAAAATTCAACAAATCCCTAGACACCCATGTATTCAAGCTATATGGAGGCGGCCACACCCAAAATACAAAAATGCATCCAACAAGCGCCGAACAATCGGAAATAGATTCAAGGCCCACACAGAAACACTCGCCCTACCCCTTATGACACCAACACTTCTACCCCCACCCATCCCATGGTGGAAAATCCCTCCGCCTCAAGTAATCCTACTACTTGAAAAACCAAAAACTCTCTACACCCATGCAGAAATACAAGCCTCCTTCCAGGAATTCCTACACAATCATCCACACCACACATTAATATACACGGACGGCTCAAAACAAACAACACCAGACAGAACGGGATCAGCAGCAGTACTCCAAACCAACAACAACTTCATAACAATACTAAGAGCACGACTCCCAAATCACTGCTCCATATACACAGCGGAGTTATACGCAATATACGCAGCCTACGCGACAATCAAAGAACAAAACTTAACAAACCCTATCATCATTTCAGACTCCAAATCAGCACTAGTGTCGATAACCCCAAACAAAACACAACAACACCCACTCATAGCACAAATCTTCCAAATCCAACAATCACTTCCACTAAATCAGATCCCAAATCTCCTATGGATCCCCAGCCACACAGGCATACTAGGAAATGAAAAGGCAGACCTGGAAGCCAAGAAAGCAACCAGTAACACAAACCACATCACTTTGAATCCAACCACAACAGAATACTTCTCCAAAATACGAAAACACATACGTGCCAAACTACAAATACAATGGGATCATACAAATACATCCCTACGAGACATTCACCCAAAATTAGAACTCTGGTGTTCCGCAAATCAAAACTCAAAAAGACAGGAAAAAGCCCTGGCCAGGTTGAGAATTGGACACACACAGCTAACTCATTCATACATCTTTACAAAACCAAGCAAACCGACATGTGAAAACTGCACAAACACCACCCTAACCATAAAACACCTCCTAATTGAATGCCCAATATATAATACACACAGACTACCAATTACACACTACTGCCAGCAAAACCACATCAACGTCAACATGAGATCCATACTGGGAAATGATCACCCAGAATTAATAAACCTACTGTTTGATTTTCTTATCAATACGAACCTCCTTGACAAACTGTAGTCGGTGATCGGGACGTCACCGCCCCCTCCCCAACGGGTCACCGGCGTGCGGCCGCGCCACCGCGGTCCCGCCACCGCCCTCCCGGCGCTTTTTCCAATTGGTGACATCGGTGATCGGTGACCGGGACGTCACCGCCCCCTCCCCGAGGGGTCACCGGCGTGCGGCCGCGCCACCGCGGTTCCGCCGCCGCCCTCCCGGCGCAATTTTCCAATGATTTGTGACAATCTGAATGTTATATGTGTACGCCACGGTATCTATAGATATATATATATAGACCAAAAAAAAAATGGGGAGACCAAAAGATAAACGCCAAGGACAAAGAGAGAGAGAGAAAAAAAAGAGGCACCCCAAGTCCAAAAAAAAACGGTCTAAAAATAACATCCATGCATAATGTACGTGTACCTAATTATACATCACTGAAGTGCGAGAAGAAATAAAACAAGACGCAAGACATCCCAAGAACAAGATCACGTAAACAAACAAAAGCAATATGAAACACAATCGAATACCTTCAAGAAACAAGAAAAGAAAAAAGAGAAAAACAATAAGCTCCAAGATAGAATCAGATAATTATAGTAAAGTCCACACTACAGCACCAAGGGTAGTAGGACCTAAAGATAATAGAAAAAGACACAAAACAAGATTAACAAGAAGAAAGAAGAAACATTATCCTAAGTCCAAACTACACAACCAAGTTAGTAGGACTGAAAGATGATAGAAAAATAAAAACGTTATCAACAAGATTATCGAGAAGAAAGAAGAAGAAAAAGAAGAAAGAAAGAAAGAAAAACAAATAAAAACAAATACAAATAATACTACAGAAGAAAACAAGCTACACATAAACAAACTACCTAACACACTCCACACATAACGAACAAAAACATGAAGAAACAGAATAACATACATATAATATCAACAAGAAAATCGAATACCTGCAGAAGAAACAAGATCAAACATAACTACATACTTACAATATTAACAAGAAGAGAAGAAACATAAGAAGTCAATTCTAAGTAGAAAAGCACATCATAAACAAACCTAATGTAAATCACCACCCTGCCCATACATGTCACCATTGTAGAAGTGTATGTCCATCACTGTTCACCATATTGTAAGAGACCAAAAAAAAAACAGATGAAAAAAAAGAGAGAAAGAGAAAGAGAGAGAGAGAGAGAGAAAAAAACATCTAACGGTCCAAACTCACCTCACTAAATAATATGTAAATTACTGTCCACCATTATGTCACTATTGTATTTGTGTTTGTAATTGTATTTGTTATTGTAATTGTATCCGTACCACCACTGTCCCACCAACTCACCAACCATCAACCAGATCACCACCAGCAAAAATAAAACATGAAGAAGAAAAAAGGCAGCGAAGGGCGCCTCTGGCGCCCTTCGACCACAGGGCCGATATCGCCGTAAGGCGGCAGGCCAAGCAAGGCAAGTACTATGCACACCGGTTTCAAACAAATCGCAAGTAAATTTGCCCACTCTGATCATTGCTGGGGGGGGGGGGACTTTGCTACGTGGCCCCCTCCTTGACCGAATCCTGGATCCGCCACTGCACGGGTGGTCGTCCGCCTCTTCGGTCCTAAATATTCGCACCGCACCGAGCTCGTGCAGCGACAGCGAATCGGACCAGTGACGTCATCGCTAATGCGGAGCCGCTCGGCAGCCGACAAATGGGGAATCCCGTGATGAAATCCTCCTGGATCACACACAGCACACATATCCCTAGGGGGCCTCCGGGCCACTCCACGGAGTCGGCGATGTTGCGTGCTGTCAACATGCTTATTAGCAACATGGACCGTGGCTTTGTCTCGACGTTGACGACGACTGACACGTCCAAGGCGTTTGACAGCGTGCAGCATTGCCGGCTCCTGAAGAAGCTCGGATGGTATGGTGTTGATGACTATTGGTTCCGGGGGTGGCTCGAGGGTCGTGCGCAGCGTGTAGCAGGGTGTTCGATGTCGCTCCCAGTGACGCACGGGGTGGTACAGGGGAGTACTTTGGGGCCGATTCTGTTTTTATTGTTCACTAATGACTTGACTTCTTTTATTCACCTTTGCTATCGCGGCGTCAAAATGCTGAATAAGGCAAAAGTTCATGTGAGCGATCGCCACTTCCGCACAACTCTTAAGCGTGAGCTACTGACGCGGAACTCAGCTGACGAATGATTGTGTATGAATGAATGGATGTTTGAATGGTGTTGTGTATACGGTATCCGACTAGTTTAAGATGACGTGCAACATTGAAAAGCCGCCTTGTCGTGGATATGATGCAAATATATCTGACCTATCTATCTGACCTGACCTGTACGCTGCCCCAGACTCTGACCGGGCCCAAGAGTGCTTCCTGACCTAACCCGACCTGACCTGACTTGTACCCTGCCCCAGACCCGGTCCAGGCCCAGGAGTAATCCCTTACTTTGCCTGCTCCGACTTGACCTGACCTGACCTGTGCCCCGCCTCAGACTCTGCCCGGGCGCAGGAGTGCTCCAGCGGCGCCACCTCGCGGCGGACGGCCGGCGGCTCCGTGTTCCTGGAGTTGTGGTTTCAGGATGAAGATGACCCGTTCTCCGACACCTGCTGCGGCGACATGTTCCACTGCGCTGAGCAGCGCGCCACCTGTCTGCAGTGCGACGAGGCGCGCTGCGACCCGCTCACCGTCTCCCGCCCCGGCTGCCCCGACACCGACTGTCGACCGTTCGGGTTCGTCTGCGACCAGCGCCGCGACTGCGCGAACGGAGCGGACGAGAGCCACTGTGGGGATATTGTGCGTTCGTACCGCGCGGTGCCGGGGCAGGACATCACCGCCACAGAGATCGTTATTAATGGTGTCAGCCTGGAGACGTGCGCTGCCTACTGCTTCTTCCACCCGGACACGTGTCAGGTGTTCAGCTACTCCAACAGCACCGGCGATGGTGGCAAGTTCGCCGGCGTCACGGTCAGTGTAGACTGGGGAACATGAGGATCCTGAGCATGGTGATGGTGGCAAGTTCGCCGGCGTCACGGTCAGTGTCGACTGGGATACATGGGGATCCTGAGCATGGTGATGGTGCAAAGTTTGGAGGCGTCACGGTCAGTGTAGACTGGGGAACATGAGGATCCTGAGCATGGTGATGGTGGAAAGTTTGCCGGCGTCACGGTCAGTGTAGACTGGGATACATGGGGATCCTGAGCATGGTGATGGTGCAAAGTTTGCCGGCGTCACGGTCAGTGTCGACTGGGATACATGGGGATCCTGAGCATGGTGATGGTGTAAAGTTTGGAGGCGTCACGGTCAGTGTAGACTGGGATACATGGGGATCCTGAGCATGGTGATGGTGTAAAGTTTGCCGGCGTCACGGTCAGTGTAGACTGGGATACATGGGGATCCTGAGCATGGTGATGGTGGCAAGTTCGCCGGCGTCACGGTCAGTGTCGACTGGGATACATGGGGATCCTGAGCATGGTGATGGTGGAAAGTTTGCCGGCGTCACGGTCAGTGTAGACTGGGGAACATGGGGATCCTGAGCATGGTGATGGTGTAAAGTTTGCCGGCGTCACGGTCAGTGTAGACTGGGGAACATGGGGATCCTGAGCATGGTGATGGTGTAAAGTTCGCCGGCGTCACGGTCAGTGTAGACTGGGGAACATGGGGATCCTGAGCATGGTGATGGTGTAAAGTTTGCCGGCGTCACGGTCAGTGTAGACTGGGGAACATGGGGATCCTGAGCATGGTGATGGTGTAAAGTTTGCCGGCGTCACGGTCAGTGTCGACTGGGATACATGGGGATCCTGAGCATGGTGATGGTGGCAAGTTCGCCGGCGTCACGGTCAGTGTAGACTGGGATACATGGGGATCCTGAGCATGGTGATGGTGTAAAGTTTGCCGGCGTCACGGTCAGTGTCGACTGGGGAACATGAGGATCCTGAGCATGGTGATGGTGGCAAGTTTGCCGGCGTCACGGTCAGTGTCGACTGATGGCATGAGGATCCTGAGCATGGTGACGCACAGGGCCGCAGTTCGTTTCTTGACGTGGGAGATGTGTAAAATGGGGTCAAGGTAGTTGTGGATCTTGTTTGATTGTTGTGGAATGTGGACCTGCGCTATACAATCATCAAATGTCAGTACACAAATCGTAAGCTCTTCGTCAAAGGCATTATACTAGATATCAGCTTTTCATCACAAAATCGGTTCATCAGTCGTTTGTTTAGTAAAAACTTCCTTCAACATGACTGTATCTTGGTTTTCCTGGCCCGAATGTGTTAGCTTCTGCTGAATGTTCGCTGGACCGTGTTTCAGCAGAGGCAGCAGATCGCTATGGGGAGGCCTCTGCACAACAGCCGCTGCCACATCGGGTGCCAGGCGTGCGGCCTGTCTAAGCGCCAGCGGCCCGGTTTCACGCTCTACCACAGCACGCCAGACACAGGGAAGGCGCGGCTGCAGGTCCAGCTGATCCGGGCCGCAGATGACCCGGCCCTCCAGCTGCTGCCGCTCTATCCGACCTGCGGACAGCGACAGACGCAGCAGACCGACGTCACCCTGGTGGACCGGGTGGCAGGCGGCCATACCGTGCTGCGGGGGGAGTTCCCCTGGCAGGCACAGATCCGCTCCTTCGACGAGGACGTCGGTGACTTTGTACACACCTGTGGAGGCGTCATCATCAGCGACCGCTTCGTGTTGACGGCCGCACACTGCATGTTTAAGGCGCTGTCGCAGTATGAGGTAGGTGCTGTGTGATGCGGAGGCTGGGGTAACGAGCGGGATGTTTGCTCCCTGGTGTGCTCTCTGTTTGGGCGTGACAGGGGTAATATAAATTTTGTGGACACGGTTTCAACTACTTCAAATCATGTCAGGGCTGCAATGATCCTGCGTCATGTTTGAGGTAAATACGTAAAACGATCACCACCCTTGGTGTCTCGCATATTAACTTAACTCTAATGTTGTAATACAATGGGATTGGGAGCTCGAGGTCCACTCCACAAGCAGGTTATCTGAGTCTGTCCAAACAATGATCCACCCAAATGTTAAACCTCAGCTAAAGGAAATAACAATGCCAGTGAAGTACAATACCCATCACTATCCAACGGAAAGGGTGTGGAAATAAAGATGATATGCGGTTCAATTTTATTCCATACATATTCACATATCTTTGATATTGTCCGTAGTACGTGAACTCTATAGCAGCGGTTACTCAATAGCCGTTTTCATGAAGGATTTATTCGCAGGGCGCTTTCTCCGGGTAATATTTCGGGCGTTTGAGGCGTTTCTGGTAAATGGGACTATAGCTCGTAAGAACATGGCTTTTCCCGGTGATTTGTTTTTGTCTCAATTGAAACTTTATGAATTAACGCACTTTTCTGGATGTTCCATTTTAATAACACCATAGTTTACTTAAAATTAACAATTTCATTTGGTCATTTATGTTTACGAACTTGACCAAATCTACCCCCGGGGGAGGGAGGGTAATTTTGTCGTTTAGGTTAGCCTAACGTAAATGAAGTTAGGTGGTAAAATGACTATCACCATCGAATTATACGTGGAAAATAACTCATAAAACATGTGTTGCATGACTTTCGTAGATATTTTGAGCATAGTGACCTTTTGTGACATTACTTTTTTGTCTTCTTTTTTTATAAATTTAGTCCGATTGTTTTTGAATGGGTGGATTTCCGAGGTCAGGCCCGCGCTAAGCATAGCTTGTTGCGCAAGCCCTGACCCCACCACCCGATCAAGCAATTCCTGGCGTCCGGCAGAATTTAGAAGCGAAAGTTTTACGTGCCCGACATACCTGGACACGGTCTGCCCCGCCCTCTGACGTCACCTGACCTTGAGTGCGACCGCTGCCACCGGCCACAGGCCATCCAAGTCAGGGGCAAATAGCGAGCGCCGAATCGACTCGAACCCGGGCTGCCATTACCGGGTGAGGTCAGAAGCCCAGCGCTCTCCCAACTGAGCTACAGGAGCGGTCTAATGACTTTGACCTTGACCTTGGCCAACAATCTCACTTTAGCTCATGCGGGATATGTATCATACCTTTAGCAGCACTTTGGGTGAAACTGGTCGCAATCGAAGGCTTTGGATGGAAAGTATGGCCCATAAACTCAAATACGCCGATGTTGACCTTTGACCTGACCGTAACCTGACATGTGACCTCACTTTATACATTTTTTAGCATGCTTTAGATTTGTCTCATTGAGAGCTTTCGATCGCCGCCTTGTGCGTCTCGCTGCGATCATTGGTTCGGAAGATAACCAGGGGGGGGACGTTTAACGACCCCCCCTCCCCCCAGTCAATGGCGTTCTGCTGAGACCCCAGTCAATGCCGGGTTAAGCTGTGCGACTTTCAAAGATGGGATCAATTCGGCAAAACTAGCAGTGATTGTGTCATATAAAAATGTGCATGCTTTTATTGAGAAATAGGTCTATTTGACCTGCGTCGGTTTCCTCTACTGTGTGTTTTCTTTCATTTTCAGCATTTCGCAGTGATCATGATACTTGTCATAAAAATCTTTGCTAATACCTATAATATAAAACATCGTTTGAGTTATTATTGTCAGTATACACCATCTGTCATGGATCAGTTACAATAACTACATATGTATTGTATATGTCATGTGCGTGCATCTGGTCGTATGGCCTATAACAGGGGTGAGGTGTAGCTTCTCCAGACAAGTTGGGGGGGGGGGGGGGGGGGGGGGGAGGGGGGAGGGGGAGGGGGAGGGGGGAGGGGGGAGGGGCTGGGCAAAATCGTTTAAAGTACCATGAAAATCCACGCAAATACAGATGCATCCCCGGACCTGACCCACTTCCTCGTCCAAGTGGGGGGGGGGGGGGGGGGGTGAAGCCACCTCAACTGAATAGGATCCTACATCCCTAGCCTATAACTTGCACATTGCACAATGCACAGAACAGTTAAAATGTGCATCTCGCCAACAATTATCACCTGTTTAAACTTCCCCCCCCCCCAGTGGCCGTTCTTTGCCTCGACTGGGGAGGGGGCAGGAGTCGTGACTGGGGGGGGGGGGGTCCCCCCTAGTTAACATGTTAGGTGAGTCCCTGGTCTTCGGGGCCAACTACTTTTTGCTACAAGGTTCGACGACCCTTGCCAAAAAATCAAGAGCATCTTAGATTTGAACCGTTTTTTTGTGGTCAAGGGAAAACAAATGTTAGTGGAAAGAAGCTAACATGGAAATTTTAAAGTGAACTTGGAGCATCAAATAAATGGTAGTTTTCTTCAGAATTTCCAGCTCCGAATCTCTCGAATAGTAAGCCGAGGGGGGGGGGGGGGGGGGGGGGTGATCCGACCGGAAAAATAAATACGCATTTCGCTGCACAAATGTTTGTCGTTGTTATAGATCTTGGGCGGCTCCTATAAAAAGAGCTAAATGCGAGGACGTCAAACATGATCGAACCAGTCGCACTTCCGCTATGCAAAACAATAATACAGATGACCCGATCATGGTGTCAAATTCAATATGCATTTCAAGAAACTTTATCCACCCATCTGTGCACCGCATACGGATAGGATGATCAACTTCCGTTGCCAGGTTCTTGAAGAAAATATATCCCCGCTCCGGCCCTCGAGGCCATTTGCGCATCTCGGCGGGCATAGACACGACACAGGCAGACAAAGTAACCGCTAGGAGCGATATAAGCGTAGGAGAAATGCAGCGTTCACCGTAGGTGAACGCTGCATTTCTTATATTACTGTCATACAGTCTATGGCAGAAAACCTCTTCGAGCATTCAGGGTTGTTTACCTGCTTACAGCGGCAGCCTGAAATATAGCCGGCGACTTCCCGATCGCGCAAAGAAGTCAAAGACTTCGCTGACGGATGGCATTAGGTCTCGGTGGGTTTCGCACATGATCAGCGCCTCCAACCGGAGCTCGGTCATTGTCGCTCGGAGAGAGGATAGAGTCTTCTCCACCTTACTGAACATTCTCTCCGCCTCCGCCGTTGTAACCGGAAGGACGGCAAGGACCTACAGGAAAAAGGATGGATTGGACATATTGCTCTATTGTAGACTTGCATAAACGAAATGGTGCTGGATAGAATGAATGAAATATGGACATCCGTAAACGTGATAATGATTAAACTTATAAATTAACTCTCGCCCTGGTGGTGGTCATTTTTAGCCCCCCCCCCCCCCCCCCCCCACCTCCCCTGGGTTTTTTCGAGCATAGCGGAAAAACTGCGGCACGCAGTGCCGCCAATTTTGGAACAGCTATTGGTGCATCAATAACCCAAATTATGTGACAATGTTGACCCAGGGTCATCTCAGGTCAGGTGACTAGGTCACGTCAAGTGACCTTACCGCCAAAAATGTTTGTGGTCGTGACAAAGCCACAGTGTTTACTAGGGTGTTCCATTTTTACCAACCTCTCAAAGTTGACCGCCATATCGATATCGCTTGTCAACAGCATGATATGCTTATGCTGTGTGCAAAATGTCAGGTCTTTTGGAGAATATTTAGAGGTCGCGCACTTTTGTATCTTTGTGTGTTGTTTAGAGGAAGGCACTCAGTGAAATGTCTGGGACGCGCAGCATTTCAACGCTTTGGATTGTCGACTAGCCGCCCCAGAATCATATCTCTTATCTCTGGGGCTCGGGTGTCTTCCAAGGAGCAGGTCCTTTTGTTCTTCGCCCACCACCATCGGCAGCTATAAAAAATGATCGCCGAAGCCACGATTGAAACGAGCGACAAACTCAAAGAAATGTGGGCCAAAGCCGACCTGCCCACGAAGACGGAAGCTAACATTCGCGTCTCCATCAAGAAACTGTACCAAGAGTATCTTCAGCTGTTTAAGAGTCGACACATGGAGGGAGAAGTCATGAAGCGAGAAATTTGGAAGGATGCTCTCCAAGACATCTATGACATCTCCAGCGCTGACGTCCTTGAAAGTAAAGAAGTTCAGGAAGAAGATCGACGATTTCTTTGTCACAGAGGGCTCACCGACTGAGCTCATCGATCGGACTCCTCGACAGGAAAAAGCTAAAAGCCTCTCGGGAGGGAAGAAGCTGTAAGGACGCAGGCGCAGCGAAAGCATAGACATGCCGAAGAAATTCAGAATATGACGGAAATGGTGCCAAACCCTCACTTATCTTCAACTTCAGCTTTCAGGCTCCATTAAAAAACATACGACGGTCTACAACACAGAAAATAGCATCAAGGGATTCCCTGGACGTGAATTTGACTTCATCCTGACTCTGAGACAGGAAGGGCTTGTCAGTTCGACAGGCACCCGCCTCGTATATTGCTACAGCGAAGAGCTTAGGAGTTGACCCAAGCGGCGTGGCAATATCTCCCAGCACGGTTCGTCGAATGAGGGCCAAGAACAGAGAGGTGCTTGCTAAGGAGCTTGAAGGTGAGGTCTTCAGGGATCCCCCACATCTAGTTCTCCATTGGGACCGGAAACTGCTTCCACAAACGCTCAACAAATGGCATGTCGAAGACAGGATTGCGGTGACTGCCTCATAAGATAACTTTGAAGAAATCCTTGGCATTCCTGTTGCCCCCGATGGAACCGGCCAAGAAATTGCCAACACCGTCTGCAAGGAAATTGAGAGGCTTGGACTGAAGGATCACATTGTTGGACTATCGTTCGACACAATTGGAGCAGATAGCGGGATGCTGACTGGCGTTTGCGT
Organism: Chirona hameri; assembly: GCA_036785665.1. Lineage (NCBI taxonomy): Eukaryota > Metazoa > Arthropoda > Thecostraca > Balanomorpha > Balanidae > Chirona > Chirona hameri. The sequence goes on along the minus strand of JAXIVJ010000316.1, from coordinate 67,543 downwards.
TCGAATCGAGATATTCCTGGGCCGCTCCGTCCTGTGGTTAGCATGTCGGCACCGCATTCACGAGATAATTCTCAAACATGTGTTCGAGCAGTGCTGCGGGCCTTCAAGTGTCCCAGAAGTCACCGTCTTCAAGAGACTGCAGGTGCGATGGGAATGCATCGACCAAACGTCCCATCGCACCTTCTGGATCAAAAAGAGGCTCTCGATGACTTCTCTGAGTCACAAAGACTGGAGATGGTGGACTACCTTGGTAAGGTCCTTGGTGATGGAAACTACACACGCGAGGACTATGAAGAACTCCTCCAGTTCTGCCTTCTCTTTCTGGGAGGAAACATTTCTGGCCAGAGATAATTCCGCTTCCGATCCCCTGGAGTCTATCACCACGCTAGGTGGATGACTAAGGCTATCTACGCTATAAAAATCGTCCTCTTCGGAAACCAACTGGATCTGACTCACAACATCGCAAGCGACCTCCGTAAAGTGGCGCTCTTCGTCAGCTTGGTTTGCACCAACCAAGCTACCATTCCACAATATGATCCAAAGAACGTCAATGACTTGATGAAGATCATGCAGAGGTACCCGGATCACAACCTGGCCTCGGTGGTCACGAAGGCCTTCTCGCGGATTTTGTTTTGCCCCATACCTTTTTAAGTGTCCACCGCCTAAATCAAGTCATAGCAACTTATGGCCATACAACCCGATGACGGCAGACAGGTATGCAGGAGTGCCCTTCCATGTCCGTGTGACCTGACTACGTTAATTACCATATAAATTAATACCAAGGATGGGCATTCATTCACGTTAGGTCGCACCACTCCCCGCTAATTTTTATCTTGCAGGACAGCCCGCCACCTGAATATTAGTAAAGGTGTATGCCTCGGGATCAACCGGGCAGATAGCAGAGCTATTAACATCCGGTGGTATTCCGAGGCTGACTATATTAAGGTGTTAGTGGGACACAAAATATGGATAATTTGCATAACTATTTACATATCCTATGATGGTGAAGAAAATGTAGACAAAATAAGGATGCAGAATGTAAGATAAACAAGGGAATAGAAAAGAGGAGGAGAATTAAATCAGGATAAATCAGGTATCTGTCGGAAGATCTGGTTTCTCTGGCCTTCTTTGACGAGCCCGTTGAAGAAGAAGAAAATAACCGTATGCTAGAGCAGCTGTCCAAGCCAGGATCACGGAAAATGCTCAAAAGGCTTGAAGGAAAGAGGGTATGCTTCACTGAAGCGACAACTCTACCCAGCTTCGTCACCTCTCGGAGTAAGAACATGTTCCATCTGTTGACGGATTCGGATGTTGATGTTCAGGACCTGATTAAAAAGGAGACAGTCAAGAAGAGCGTCGAAGCTCTGAAATTCGTCTACGACAGCGCTGAAAGGGTCATCGCCCTCATAAAAAGGTTCAACAGCTCGGTCAAAGACGAAATCCAAAAATAAATTTATCCTTCGGGTCGTCCATCATCAGCGCCAGATGATGCCGAAGCGCACAAAGGCTGCTTGCTCGTCCTATGATGTTCGAAAGATATAGGCCTGTTACGCCGTCAGGTGTGTAGCTGTCACCTACTCTGCAAAAATGAGAGCTTGAATCCATTATCTGAGTCACAAGAGGCGTAAGGTACCATTGTGCTGGCTTGAGAGTAGTGAGCTGTTCAAAGTGTTGAATGTGCGCGACCAGTAAATGTTGATCAATACATGCGAGTTTGTGCCTTTTTAATTCAGTTTGCGAGGTAGAAGCAGGGGAAGAGCGTTATGGCTTACTCATAGGCATTTCAAATTTCACCATGTAACAGTGGAACACCCTAGTGTTTACCCGATACTTGAAACTTACAGGATATCATAAGGTCATAAGTACCTACAATCCGTACATCTCGGATGTTTTATATCGGTGACCTAAGGTCAGGCAAATTTCGTGACCTCCCTATTATAATTCAATGGTAAAATATACAAATGCTTCATTTACAGAGAAATGCATTAGATCAGGGCAATTCATTCAGAATCATGTTACTTTAGCTCATTATTGATGCCATTGTCTCATAAATCGTAAAATAATTGTACCTGGGTCACACATTTTTCTTTTAAAAAAAACGAATATACATCTTCTTCGCCCAGCAGAGCAAACACCAACAGTGAGCATACTATCACAATACGGGCCACGTGTTGGATACCATAACAGCCTTGCAATGCATTTCCTTCATTTTACGTTTCGTCTCAAGTGCGGCACAATGTCACGCGCTGCTCATGCTACCAAATATAGCTACCAAATAATATCGTTTTTTCTTCTTCTCAACAACAAACAAACTTATAATTATATTTTTAGGATGCCCAGTACCGTTCTAAAAACGCAAATATAGCATGTATTATACTTCACGTCTTGGGGGTAGGGGGGGGGGAACCTAGTCCCCCCCCTTGAACAGGCTTGGGGGCCTGTGGCCCGTTAAGGCCCCCCCCCCCCCACTCCTACCCTGGATCCGCCTTTGAGCTAGTTTTAGATGAAATTGCTAATTTTATGTAAACTATGGTGTAATCATATAATATCCAGAAAAGTGCATTCATTCATAAAGTTTCAATGGATACCAAAAAACACCGGAAAAACTGTGTTGTTACGAGCTATAGACCCATTTACCCGAAACGCCCCAATCGCCCGAAATATTACCCGGGGAAAGCGCCCGGCGAATAAATCCTTCGTGAAAACGACTAATAAGCGTTTGCCCACCACCTGCTCCAGCTCACCGTGTGGCCGCTGTCTGCTGTGCCCACCACCTGCTCCAGCTCACTGTGTGGCCGCTGTCTGCTGTGCCCACCACCTGCTCCACCTCACTGTGTGGCCGCTGTCTGCTGTGCCCACCACCTGCTCCAGCTCACTGTGTGGCCGCTGTCTGCTGTGCCCACCACCTGCTCCACCTCACTGTGTGGCCGCTGTCTGCTGTGCCCACCACCTGCTCCACCTCACTGTGTGGCCGCTGTCTGCTGTGCCCACCACCTGCTCCACCTCACTGTGTGGCCGCTGTCTGCTGTGCCCACCACCTGCTCCACCTCACTGTGTGGCCGCTGTCTGCTGTGCCCACCACCTGCTCCAGCTCACTGTGTGGCCGCTGTCTGCTGTGCCCACCACCTGCTCCACCTCACCGTGGGGCCGCTGTCTGCTGTGCCCACCACCTGATCCAGCTCACTGTGTGGCCGCTGTCTGCTGTGCCCACCACCTGCTCCACCTCACTGTGTGGCCGCTGTCTGCTGTGCCCACCACCTGCTCCACCTCACTGTGTGGCCGCTGTCTGCTGTGCCCACCACCTGCTCCAGCTCACTGTGTGGCCGCTGTCTGCTGTGCCCACCACCTGCTCCAGCTCACCGTGTGGCCGCTGTCTGCTGTGCCCACCACCTGCTCCAGCTCACTGTGTGGCCGCTGTCTGCTGTGCCCACCACCTGCTCCAGCTCACTGTGTGGCCGCTGTCTGCTGTGCCCACCACCTGCTCCAGCTCACCGTGTGGCCGCTGTCTGCTGTGCCCACCACCTGCTCCAGCTCACTGTGGGGCCGCTGTCTGCTGTGCCCACCACCTGCTCCAGCTCACTGTGGGGCCGCTGTCTGCTGTGCCCACCACCTGCTCCAGCTCACCGTGGGGCCGCTGTCTGCTGTGCCCACCACCTGATCCAGCTCACCGTGTGGCCGCTGTCTGCTGTGCCCACCACCTGCTCCAGCTCACTGTGTGGCCGCTGTCTGCTGTGCCCACCACCTGCTCCAGCTCACCGTGGGGCCGCTGTCTGCTGTGCCCACCACCTGATCCAGCTCACTGTGTGGCCGCTGTCTGCTGTGCCCACCACCTGCTCCAGCTCACCGTGTGGCCGCTGTCTGCTGTGCCCACCACCTGCTCCAGCTCACCGTGTGGCCGCTGTCTGCTGTGCCCACCACCTGCTCCAGCTCACCGTGTGGCCGCTGTCTGCTGTGCCCACCACCTGCTCCAGCTCACTGTGGGGCCGCTGTCTGCTGTGCCCACCACCTGATCCAGCTCACTGTGTGGCCGCTGTCTGCTGTGCCCACCACCTGCTCCAGCTCACCGTGTGGCCGCTGTCTGCTGTGCCCACCACCTGATCCAGCTCACTGTGGGGCCGCTGTCTGCTGTGCCCACCACCTGATCCAGCTCACTGTGTGGCCGCTGTCTGCTGTGCCCACCACCTGCTCCAGCTCACCGTGTGGCCGCTGTCTGCTGTGCCCACCACCTGATCCAGCTCACTGTGGGGCCGCTGTCTGCTGTGCCCACCACCTGCTCCAGCTCACTGTGGGGCCGCTGTCTGCTGTGCCCACCACCTGATCCAGCTCACTGTGTGGCCGCTGTCTGCTGTGCCCACCACCTGCTCCAGCTCACTGTGTGGCCGCTGTCTGCTGTGCCCACCACCTGATCCAGCTCACTGTGGGGCCGCTGTCTGCTGTGCCCACCACCTGATCCAGCTCACTGTGTGGCCGCTGTCTGCTGTGCCCACCACCTGCTCCAGCTCACCGTGTGGCCGCTGTCTGCTGTGCCCACCACCTGATCCAGCTCACTGTGGGGCCGCTGTCTGCTGTCGGCAGGTGATAGTCGGGCAGTACGACCTGCGGGTGAAGGAAAGATCCGAGCGAGCGTTCGGCATCAAGGAGAAGCTGGACGTGCCGGAGTACCTGTCGAACGACACTAAGGTCGGAGATCTGGCCGTGCTGTTGCTGGACCTCTCCAACCGACCCGCCATCAGCTTCTCGGCAGTGGTAAGATTTAGCTTCGGATTGCATCAGTGGCGGATCCAGGATATTCTAAGGCAGGGGGCTTCAGGCCCGAGGGCGGCATGTTTCCTCTGTGACAGGGGCGGCAGGGTCCAGAGGGGCGCCAATCCAATATGTCAATTAAACGGGTCAAATATGCCTCTTCCTTAACCCGCGTCCCGGGGGGGAGGGGGCAGAATCTGCACTCTCCCGAATTTTCTCAATATCTTGAAAACTATGATGGATATTGACGTCCGTCAATATGGCCAGAGGGGCGCATGATCATATTTATGGTGACCGGGTTAGGTCAACTGATAAATTTGTCCTCAGGTCAAGGTCAAGTGGTGACCCAAGTTGGTCATGTTGCATATTGGGAGACGTGTCTCGACGAGACCAACACATTGGTACCATTTTCTCTTCTCTATCTTCATTATGTCGATAGTTATTGACAAAACAGTGTTGGCGGTCACGAAATTGACCTGACCTTAGGTCACCGATATTAGAAATCCGAGATAAACAAATTGTTGGTATCTATGAACTTATGAAGTTCTGCAAGATTGAAAATGATTGGCGTAAAACTGTGGCTGTGGTACTACTGCAAACGTTTTGGAGTTGAGGTCATCACGTGACCTGATCTGGTGACCTGACCTGAGATGACCCGAGGCCAAGAATTTTACATAATGTGGGAAGTTCATTTCTAAACAGGTGTACAAAAACGGCGGCGCTGCGCGCTGCCGTTTTTGCGCTATCCTTGAAAAACCGGAGGGGTGGGCGGATTTCGCTCCTCCCCTCCATGGCGCGTGTTAACATGGGGTTTTGGCCTGAGACAGCAGATTTGTAGAGCAGATCTAAAAATGGGCTGTGGTGAAATAATTACATTAAGCAATTTCGACACAGGACTAGTGGTCCCGGTTTCATGTCCGCTGTTCCGGGCCACGATCGGGACATGAACGCGGGCGCCGGAGGTAGGACACTCTCTGGCACGTAGTATCTGATCACGACGCCTCAGCCGCCCGGGCGGTGCAGCGGCCCCTTGTCAGAGACTGTACTTGGCGTCAGGCGGAGCGGGGCGAAGCCAGAACGCCAGCTTCTATCTACGATTTATCGTGAAATACAAAGAGAAACTTACTTCTTTCTCCACATATATCCATCAGTTGTCCAAACCAAAGTCATATTCGTAGTTTTGAGCTCAGGCTGCACCGTATGGTTGAATTTTAAGACAACTTTCAAGGTGACCTATTTCCTTTAAAGGGAATAGGTCACCTTGAAAGTTGTCTTGAAATTCAACCATCTTGAGCTCAAAACTACGAATATGACTTTCGTTTGGACAACTGATGGATATATGTGGAGAAAGAAGTAAGTTTCTCTTTGCATTTCACGAGAAATCGTACGACAGCAGCTGGCGTTCTGGCTCCGCCTGACGTCAAGTACAGTATCTGACAAGGGGCCGCCGCGCCGCCCGGGCGGCTGAGCGGATATTAACGAGGCGGCGTGATCAGAGACTACGTGCCAGAGAGTGTACCTGCCTCCGGCGGCGAGCGTTCATGTCCCGATTGTGGCCGGAACAGCGGATATGAAACCGGGCCCACTAGTCCTGTGTCGAATTTACTTAACGTAGGGAGGTAATTCTTTCACCACAACCCATTTTTAGATCTGCTCTACAAATCTGCTATCTCAGTCCAAAACCTTATGTTAAAGGTGAACTATTCCCTTTAAAACCCTATTTGTAACAGGGGGGGGGGCGGATTCCGCCCTCCCTTATGTTTTCCCAGATATCTCCCAAACGGCTAGGATCAGACCCATGAAATTTTAAGACTTTTCCTAGAATTGAATTCCGTATATGGTGTCAAAATGTTGCGTTCTTAACCAGAACAGAGGCGGTTCCAGGGCACGTTTTGGGAGGGTTCTGCGGCGACATTTGGCGATAATACGAAAATGCGATCTTCACGGTTTCTTCCTAAATGCTTCAAGTATGAAGGAGTTACATCGGTTTACGGTGATTGCAACAAGTGCAAATTAGTTGATGTTAATGAAATATCATACAAATTGCATGGCAGAGGCAGTTTCATGGACTTGTATAGGGGGGGGGGGGGGGGTCCAGGAAGTATTTAATGCTTGGCGGGAAGCCAATAGAGCAATGTAATGGGCATTTATAACTATCAAGATGTAAAAGATAGCTTCTCCTTCCATTATTTGCATAATTTCTTACATATAGTGTTGCAGGGGCGCGTTCAGGCACATGAAAAGGGGGTGACTGGCAAGGTGATGACGATATGCTAGCAATTACGGCGCAATAGACGGTTAGTTTATAATGATATATGCACATATGAGGCCAGAAAAGGAAATTAAGTCATGTTTTGAAGAGGCGCGCTCAGGAATGGAAGAAAGGGGGTCATATTATTGCAAGGAAACTAAGATGCATGGGCCTACAATGACATAACATAGTGCAGTTTTCGGATGAAACATACACCGAAGGGTACTCTACGAATGATTATAAGATAATAGGTGGGTCCAGGTAGGGTAAAAAGGGGGGTAAGCAATGTGAATTGAAGTTGTAGGTGAAATAGTCACTGTTGACTAGTTAGTATCATAATAGCGGATACTATACCTATCAACAGGTCTTGCGCCTCCCTAGTTTGGATCCTGGATACGCCTATGATGAAGTACAACATGCAACAAGGAACTATCTACGATCAGTAACTTATTTATAGTGCTGGGTAGCAACTTGCCAGCGGTTACTATTTTCCCTATTTGACCTCCCTTTTTCACTGACCTGGTACCGCCTATGGCAAAACATAGGTTTAATAACTGTTTTGTCTAATGTCACAATAACGCACGATTTTATTTATCAAAAAACAACATCAAAAAATGGTTTTATTGCGCATTTACTTCACCCCCATATTGAGTGACCTGCACACGCCTATGATCTTGCATTTTAAAAAGTAATTGCTACATATTAATTTCCAATTCATTGTCTATTGATCCCCGTTGGTTGCGTTAAAATCGGTTGATAAACATGACAGCTGTGTTGGATCCCAAATACCTCTAAAATTTGTAGTTGTAATGTAATTTAATGCAATAATTATTTGTAGTTAAAAATCAACCTAAATAGCGGAATTGTAGGTGTTTATGACCTGATTAAATCCTGTGAGTATCTAACTGATCGGTCAAACAATGTGGCTGCGGCACGACCTTACATTTTTTGGAGGTGGGATCAGAGTGGTTATTGATTCGACACTGATTGAATCGCTGGGAATCGTTCAATCAAAATTCCTTGATACACCACCAGATCTTTTCATCAAAATATTTTATCAAAAAATTATTGATTACAAAAAAAAATAAAATAATAATAATAATAAAAAATTATTAAAAATTCTTGATTATCAAAAAATTATTGATTCACCACCAGATCTTTTGATTCATGAGTCGTGATTGAATCAAAAACCCCAGCAAATCAAGGCTGATTGAATCAAAGGAATTAACGATTCTTAACGATTCAAGTACACGGATAAATTGTGCAAATATATGCAGTCCCAGTGGCTACATTCATTTATACTGAAATAGTATTGCTGGAGCAATGTTTTAATGATCATATATATGTATGTTTCCATTTTTATTGATTTTACATACATTCACCACATACATTTAAATGTTGAATCAAATGTGAATCGATTATTATGTTTTTATTATTCTTTGAATCGGAAAGAATCAATTCTCATTTCTTTCCCGTGAATTAGTGACGTGACCTGAGGAGACCCGAGGTAAACACATTAACAGGATTGGGACAATTGATAGGCTGTACTGTACCAAAAAGCTGTACCAAAAATGGCGGCGCGAAATGGCGTTGTTTTCCGCTATTTCTGAAAAGAACCTAAGGGGGATGGTATCCGCTCCCACTGGCGGATCCAGGGGGCAGACATCAGGGGAAAATCCCCCCCACAGGAATCTGGGGGGATGCAATTCAAGTATGCCCCCCCCCCCCCTGCGCGTTCCCTGCACCAAAAGTGAAACACAATGATCTTAGGAGAAAACTTCATGAAAACGGAAGTTTTTTTCTCTCAAGTGATTCAATTTGAAGTTTTTATGTATCTCTTTCTTTCAATGATAGACGAAACAGCGCACCTGATGCAATTCAAGCAGCCCCGGGGACACACGCCCAGCTGGGGGGGGGGGGGGGGTCAGAATCTGCCCCCTCCAGGATTTTCACAATAACTTTCAAACTGTGATAGATATCAAAGTCAAGCTTGCAGTACCTTATACTGCATCAATTCTACGTCTTCTCACTAAATTACAATGCAATTTATGTAGTATTTTGGTTGACAATAACGTTTCAATGACGTCATGTCATGCCATTTTCGGTTAAAAACAATAAATGTTAAACAAATCGTAAAAAATAATAGAGTTTCAAAGCAAATTGCAAATACAAAATGTAAAAAGAAAAGAAATGACATTCTCTTCCATATGGCGATCTCGGATTTGTGATGTGCGGTTTTTGACCCCCATTTTGTTAAAAAAAATGTTCACAAAATAAATTTGTGTGAATTCGAAAAGTGAATTTCTTAAGCTCGAATACCAAAATAAGGTGACCGGCCCAAATCCGCGGATGGAAAACATTGGAGGTATCTTTTTGTAACAAAAAGATGCCCTCAAAAATGGGGTTACCTTTTTGCCCCCTCATTGGTTTTCCCTTACACGCGCCCTGGAAAGGGGGGAAATCCGCCCACCCCTCTGGTTTTTCAAAAATAGCGCAAAAACGGCGGCGCGCAGCGCCGCCATTTTTTGTGTACCTGTTTAGAAATGAACTTCCCGCATTATGTACAATTCTTGGCCTCAGGTCATCTCAAGTCAGGTCACCAGACCAGGTCACGTGATGACCTCAACTCCAAAACGTTTGCAGTAGTACCACAGCCACAGTTTTACGCCGATCGGTTTCAATCTTGCAGGACTTCATAAGGTCATAGATACCAACAATTTGTTGATCTCGTATTTCTTATATCAGTGACCTAAGGTCAGGTCAATTTTGTGACCGCCAACACGGTTTTATCAATAATTATCGACATAATGAAGATAGAGAAGAGAACACGGTACCAATATGTTTGTCTCGTCGAGACACGTCGCCCAATATTGAATATGACCAACTTGGGTCACCACTTGACCTTGACCTGAGGTCAAATTTCTCAGTTGACCTACCCGGTCACCATGAATATGACTCGAAGCGCCTTGACAAGACACACGCGATGGCGTAAACATTATTGCTTTATCTTTATTAGGTAAAAGGTTATTTGGGGAAAACAGTTTTGAAAACAAAATCACCTTTTTGACATTCGATGACTTCTGGAGCCTAAACTATTGACCTGAGCTCAAATCTGAGACACCTATGTCGATTGCATTTTTCAATGACTTTCGATTGCTTTTTCCGTTTGCTGCTAACTATCATAGTTCCCGAGATATTTGGAAGTGTTCGAACCGAAGTCTTGAAAACTTGAAAATCTGACCCTTGATGACCTCTGGTGACCTCAATATTGACCTGAAAAAAAACATTCACGAAATACTTTCGAAAGAGCTTGTCTCGAGCTATCTAACGTCGTTTCTCGCTTGTCGCTACGTTGCGTGGTTTTCGAGATCATAGGGGGGGGGGGGGGGCGAAATCCGCCCCCCTCCAGGGCGTGTAATTATCAGAGGCCCTCCTGGGCGCGTGTTAAAATAGGTCCTGCTGAATAAAGATAAAAGGGTAAAATGGACATCATTTTGTTATTTTCGTCAAGACGCGTTGAATGATATGCAGTATGACATCTTTCTAACATTTGGTGACCTTCACCTAAGGTCAATATCAAGGTTCAAGGTTAGGTTTCCAATTGTGGCCTTTGTGACGATGTTATATATCTTAACCCTATTCCTGTCCGGCTTTTTACGCTAAATCTGTCCGGGGGGGGATTCGGCCCCCTTGAAATCTCGGCTCCTATGAAAGCTACATCAACGAAATTTGGTGGGTAGCAAATACCTGCAAGGAACTCTATTTTGTGCAATTTTTATGACCTTGTGTCAATATCTTGAAGATCAAATGAGGCAAAATGTACCGAAATTTATATGATTTTTTTTTGTGCATCGCTTTTTACCTATGACAGATATAACAATAATGTTGCCACTATCGTGTTTCTCTCGTCACGACGCATCGAAATATGTCAAGTTTGACCGCGTAAGGTCAATTCGAAAATTTCACCATAGGTCAAGGTCAAGGTCAAGGTCAAGGTGGCCAAAGTAGGTAATGTTGCATATTATCAGACGCGTATTGACGAAACAAAAACATTGGTACCAGTTTCAGGTCTCTATCTATATCATGTCAAGAGTTATTGCCTAAAACGTTCGTAACCGGGGATGACCTTGAGGTGACTGCGGAAATGGTGACTGGGTACTCTTTCTGGGTCGGTGATACTTTACCATTCATTCCATCAAAAACAATTCGCAGCAACAAGCAATCCGTTTGTCGTTGCGTTTCGTAGTTATTAAGATATTAGCGGAAGCGGAAATCAACCCTCCGTGGTTAGCACGAACTTCCGGCATTGTTCGGGTTATAACTTTATCAGTTATCAAGATATCGACTTGAATTTTGTTGTGTACATATACTGGTATAATATCTCAGGGACGTGTTAGGGATTTTTGTTAATTTTTTAATTGAAATTGTATATACATGTAAAGAAGAAGAAGAAATCATTTTTTCCAAATTTCCAAATTTTCATATCAAAATTTTTAAAATTAAAGATATCCATCTGAAAGACCTTGCAATTGTCTACTAGCACCTTTTTGTGCTTGCATGTTGCAGAAAGAATAAACCCTCTACGAGTGTTTAACCATGCAAATCTTTGGTATCAAAAACGCCCGAACATGCCTCCCAAAAAGTGTTCCTGGAGCCGCTTATGGGGCAGATTTTTTTAAAATAAAAAAAAACACACCATCAGATGCGCAATGAAAAGCTAGGAAAAGCCGGGAAGTTTGAAGACCTTAACTTCAATAATGCATGTGCAGCACACGAAAAACCTCGGTGGGGGGGGGGGGCGATTCGGCCCCCCGGACAGGAATAGGGTTAAAACTTGTCTTGTTGCGAGGAATTCGATTGTGCTTAAATAACGCCTGATCGTCAATGGCAACATTTCAATTCATTTTTATTTTAATGTCGCATAGTAACTTCATAACTTCCTTCTCGGTATAAAGAAAGCCCCCCAAATGTCTCAGTTTGCTTTATAATCATCAACGATCGCGCAATTATTTTAATACCAATGCATTCCTATCTTCAAGACAAGTCATTCCTATCTTAAAGACATACTATATATAACATCGCCGTGTAGGTCAAATTTAGAAAGGTGAATTTGCGCCGTGACCTTGACCTTAGGTCAAGGTCATCAAATGTCAGAAAAAGTCATGCTGCACAGCATTCAACGCGTCTTGATGATAACAACAAAATTACGTTTACCGTGCCCTTCTAACTTTATTCAGTCAGTATTAGCGAATAACTAATTTGTATTTAAATAGCATCTCAAGGACGAAATTTTAGATATTTGGAGGTAAATATCCACTTATTTTATTGTCCACTTAATTGACACGTCCTTACGCGTAAGAATAGCATAGCGAAAAAAATAACCCCAGTCCGCAAAGGAAAAAATGGGGGTACCTTTTAGGTCATATGGAGGCCCCTGGGGCCCGGAAGGCCCCCAGTGAAATTAGCCCCCCCCTCATATTGGGAGGCTGGATCCGCCAGTGTGACCCTTTGAATAAGCTCGAGAGGCCCCTGAACAGACTCAATGGCCCCTTGGTAAGCCGAGATGCCTCTGTACAGACTCTAATGGCCCCTGGGCAGGTTCGAGAAGCTCCTGAACAGGATCAATGGACCCCTGGGAAAGCTCGAGAGGCTCCTGGGCAGGTTCGAGAGGCCCCTGAACAGACTAAGTGGCCCCTGGGCAAGCGCGAGAGTCCTCTGGGCAGGCTCTAATGGCCCCTGGGCAGGTTCGAAAGGCCCCTGAATAGACTCGATGGTTCCCTAGGAAAACTATAATGGGCCCTGGGCAGGCTCAAGAGGCCCCTGAACATACTCAATGGGCCCCTTGACATGCTCGAGAGGCCACTGGGCAGTTTTTCGGGCCGTGGGTGGGCTCAATTGGCCCTTGGACAAGTGGACATGCTCTAAAAAAGCCCCTGGGTAGGTTTTTGGGGCCCCCTGAGTGGGCTCAATGGGCCCCAGAGCATGCTCGAAAGGTCGCTGGGCATGTTTTTGCCGCCTTAAGTGGGCTCAATTGGCCCCTAGACATGCTCGAGAGGCCTCTGGGCAGTTTTTGGGCCCCTGGCTGGGCTCAATGAGCACCTGGACATGCCCAAGAGGCCCCCTGGGCTGGCTTCGAAAGCCCTTCAGTGTCTCTGAGGGCCCTTGACATGCACCAGAGTGACCCTTGCCTGGTTTGAGGGCTCCTCTGTGGCTTTTTGAAAGCCTTTTAGCTAATGCAAATGGTATCTGGGCCAATCGCGGTTGGGCCCCCTGTGACCTGTAAGGGGAGGGGGTCAATTGCCCCCTTGCCCACCCCTAGCTGCGCCTCTGCAGCTAATTTATCAACTCTTTCTGTTCACCTCCTCACGTCGAGTTGGCATCGCTTCCTGCGCCACTCGTTGCAAAGGAAAATGCAGGGGATATTTTTGTTTTAGCAAAGGTGCCTTTTAACCCTCGCCCTACGGGGAGGGGGGGGGGGGGGACTGACAGCCTCACTGAGCTTTTTATTGAATAACTTTTTACACATGGGGCACTTCTTGCTGCAATTTTCTGTAGCTGAGTTTACAACAATTATACGTATGTTGTAAACATTTCATTGCAATTGGTTAAGCATTTTGGGAGATAATCATGTTTTGATGACGTCATGTGGGTGGAAAACGATAAATATTGAAAAATCGTAGAAAACAGAGTTTGAAAGCAAATTTCAAATGGAAATCACCAAAGATACAAAATGACATTCTCTTTAAAATGGTAATCTCGGATTTCCGAAATTCTGGGTTTTTAGCCACTACATTTTTTTACTTTAAATCACCGCAAAATCAAAATTGTCAACAATGTTATAAAAACCGGAATACATGTGAGAGAACTGAGTATGGATAATACCCAAATCAAATTTCAAAGCAGTATCTCTATTTTCGACTAAGTGATGGCTCCCTAAGTGTAAGATATTCATGACGTCATTTATTTTACATAACTTATTTTAACTTCTTTTTTTTTACAAGATACGAACAAATAATTACCTTTTCTGTATTTCGGAGACAAAACTGGTCTAGGACCATGCCTTTTTATTTACATTTCTCAATTTCTAATTTTGAAGTTTTCTGACAAAATCGCTGTTCTGGACGTGGTCGATCCGAGGTCATTCACTTGACCTGGAAGGTCACCCGTTAACCTGAAACCTAAAAAATACATACTGTTAGATTCCTCTCATGACAGGCAACATGCTGGTTCTTACCGCATTGCTATAAGTTGCTTGGTTGGGAAGTTAACAGGGGGCCTGTCAGCTCCCCCCCCCCCGTAGGGCGAAGGTGGAAAAAGCTCCCGTAGGGTGAGGGTTAAAGTACCCAGAAGAAGCTTATGGCTTAGAACTAGTGTTATTATTCTAAATGGAGTGCGGGTATGGCATCTTTTCTACGAGGTGATTAGTGTAGTAGTTCATTGGTACTAACATGGCAATCTGCTCACCCAATTACACCCGGGGACTGAATTATTTGTGTACAGTGTAGGGTCCCTGAAGCCGCCCGAAGGTCCCCTCATGCCGACCTAGGGACCCTCAGACTAAACATGGGTACCTTTCTCAGGCAGACAGAGGGACCTTCAGGACGTAAGAGGGCCCTCCAGGCTGGCAAAGGCCCCCTCAAGCCGAACGAGGGCCCTCAGGCAGACCGAGCACCCTTCAGAGCGACCGAGGACCTCCTGAAGCCGCCCGAGGGCCCTCAGACCGACAGAGACCCCTCAAGCCGACCGAGGCCCTTCAGGCTGTACGTGGGCCCTCTCAAGATGACCAAAGGTCTCGTTAATCGACCGAGTTCCCTTCAAGTTGAGCAAGTGTCCTCAAGCCAACCTATCCCCCCCCCAGGCCGTCTGAGGGTTCTCGAGCCGGCCAAGGTCCCCGTCAAGCTGACTGAGGCCCTTCAGGCTGTCCAAGGCCATCTTAAGATGACCAAAGGTCGCGTCAACCCACCGAGTTCCCTTCAAGTTGACCAAGGGCCACCTCAAGCCGACCTAGGCTCTACGTCACCTCACCTACTGATGGCTCTAACTGATAGAGCCAACCGATGGCTCTAAAGTCAACCGAGGCCAACTCAAGCCAAGCCAAACGAAACCGACTGAGGTTCCCCCAAGCCGACCGAGGGCCCCTCATGCCGATCGAGGGGATCTCATACCGAACAACGGCACCTCGGGCCAACAGAGCGCGCCTCAGACCGTCCAAAGGCCCCTCAGGCTAACCAAGGGCCCCCTCAAGCCGTTCGAGTACCCTCAGGCCGACCGATTTCCCCTTCAGGGCGACCGACCGACCGACCTCATGCCGACCAAGGGCTCCCTCTGACCGACAGAGGACCTTCATGCTGACCGATGGCCCATCCAGCCTACTGAGTTTCCCTCAGGCCGAACAAGGCCCCCTAAGGCCTACTGAGGGCCCCTGACGCCGACTTCGGTTGCCCTCCAGGAGAGGGAATGACCCCATGGGCCCCTCCCCATTGGGACCTTTCCCAATATTTAGGAACACTCGCCAGGGACCTCCTTTGGTTTGGTGGGGCCTCCATAGATTTTAGGGGTTGGGGCAAAACAATTTGCCCCTGCCCCACGACAGGGAAGGCGATTGCCCCCCCCCGTGGGGCCGTTTATAAATATTAGAGGAAATGTCGCCCTCGTTTTATTGTGAAGGTAAGTATTGTTTTCCAAAATAAACCAACATACTGCTAGGGATTATGCAAATACCGCCTCTCCCTCGGAAGAGATGCCCAAATCCATAGATAATACGATGACAAATCAGAATTTCAGCAAAACATAGGTGCAGCCTCTGTCGATCAGGTGGCGCCCCTCAAGGCAATGCCTTGGCCCTTTGTGAATTTATGGGCACGCCATTGCACTGGCAGGACACTGCACTGGCACACTGTTATCGCCTCAGGAGCATTGGCGGATCCAGAACGGTGTTTTTTTGGGGGATCCCAAAGTCTCACACAATTCTGAAAACTCATTGGATTTCGCTTGCATTGATAGCGGATTTAAAACAAACCTTCCTTAGTAAAAGTTGCTTATATTTTATTTGATTATATATCAGTAAATGTGTCTGGAAATGTTTTTTTTTGGGGGGGGGGGCATGGTCGCTTTGCCCCCTCCCCCCTGGATCCGCCAGTGCTCAGGAGACATGATGCCTTTAAACATCAGCGTTATCATACACTATAGTCATGGACACAATGCCCTCTTACTTTTCTTAAATGGAAGGCGTACTTTTCTTAACTGGTAAGTAGTAGCCGCCCACAAAAAAAAATGTTCAGAAGCACTGAAGGCGCCCCTATGGAAAATAACATTTAATGGATCGAAGGACATGGTTAATTTCGTCGAGAAGGCGTCTATTGATACGCTGACAACTCAGAAGTGAACCTCGAATCTGAGGAGGGCACCCCAAATCCATGGAGGGCGCTCACAAAATCATAACGCTGTCAAAATGGTTTTGGTTTGTTACAATAATGAGTTATTTTGGCGCGACACTGCATGTTTCCATGACAACCTTGTTGCTGCCACTCATGATCATGGCGCCCCGTCAGGTGCCGAAAAATGCGCCCCTCGAGCCTGTTAACCTGCGGCTTAACCTGCGGTTCAGGTTAAAAACCACAGCAATTCAAATACCCCAAAAATAGTAATTTGCCTAGATAAACTGCAAAATAGGCAGACAGTACAATATTCACGATTCAAAACATGCGCACCCGTGGCGAATGCAACTAATGCAACAGCGTGGGGTGGGTGGTGACTGAAAATGATCGTACGGTGTGTCGACTGTCGCCTCACTGCTCGACGCAGCTCTGTTCGATTAAATAAAGTATGTATATTATTCATCCCATTTTGATTATGGAGATGAAGGCATTGTTTTTCAGTACTACAGCAGATTACAGGTACAAACAACTACCTACATCTAGAAAAATGACACATTTCTGATATTGCGTTTTATTTGAGCGATGGCGCCCCCTTGGCGATGGCGCTCCCAAACGCCAATTTGTCCATACCACTTTTTGAACGTGGTTTCGCCCCTGGCAGCACATGACCCCTGACTCCGCTGTACCTCTAGCTGCACCCCAGGTGCGTCCTGCGTGACTAATCCGTCCCGATGACGCCGCCCCGGCAGATGGCAGTTCATGACCCCTGACTCCGCTGTACCTCTATCTGAGACAGGTCCATCCTGCGTGACTAATCCGTCCCGATGACGCCGCCCCGGCAGATGGCAGCACATGACCCCTGACTCCGCTGTACCTCTGTCTGACAGGTCCATCCTGCGTGACTAATCCGTCCCGATGACGCCGCCCCGGCAGATGGCAGCACATGACCCTTGACTCCGCTGTACCTCTGTCTGACAGGTCCATCCTGCGTGACTAATCCGTCCCGATGACGCCGCCCCGGCAGATGGCAGCACATGACCCCTGACTCCGCTGTACCTCTGTCTGACAGGTCCATCCTGCGTGACTAATCCGTCCCGATGACGCCGCCCCGGCAGATGGCAGCACATGACCCCTGACTCCGCTGTACCTCTGTCTGACAGGTCCATCCTGCGTGACTAATCCGTCCCGATGACGCCGCCCCGGTAGATGGCAGCACATGACCCCTGACTCCGCTGTACCTCTGTCTGACAGGTCCATCCTGCGTGACTAATCCGTCCCGATGACGCCGCCCCGGCAGATGGCAGCACATGACCCCTGACTCCGCTGTTCCTCTGTCTGACAGGTCCGTCCTGCCTGACTAATCTGTCCCGAGGACGCCGCCCCGGCAGATGGCATCACATGACTCCTGACTCCGCTGTACCTCTGTCCGACAGGTCCGTCCTGCGTGTCTAATCCGTCCCGAGGACGCCGCACCAGCTCCCGGCAGCACATGTGTTGTCTCTGGCTGGGGCAACACCTTGCCCGGCGCCAATAAATTTCCCTCCCGTCTACACGGCGCCGACGTACCCATCATCACAGACGCCTTCTGCCGCTCACAAGAGGTCTACGGCTCCCGGTTCATCCCAGAGAAGATGATCTGTGCCGGCTTCGTGAAAGGCGGAGTGGATACCTGTCAGGGGGACTCTGGTGGCGGTCTGGTCTGCAAGGCGCCCGACGGCTCCTGGCAAGTGGTGGGTATCGTCGCCACCGGCGATGATGTCTGCGGGGCTGTTGGAAAGCCCGGTATCTACACAGAGTTGCAGCCTTACTACGAGAAGTTACTGGACATTCTCAAGGCCCTGAGCTGATTGGATCTGAGCTGAGGTGACCTGAGCTGAACTGAGCTGAACTGAGCTGAACTGAGCTGAACTGAGCTGAACTGAGCTGAACTGAGCTGAACTGAGCTGAACTGAGCTGAACTGAGCTGAACTGAGCTGAACTGAGCTGACTCGGTGTGAGCTGACTGGAGCTGTGAGCTGACTGTTGGAGATAACTCCAAAGAGATCATGTGCCGGTAGTTGCTTGCAGAACTTGTTTGCTGCTCAATGCTCTGATACATGGGATCAACAGGGCAAAAATAATGTTTCGTGGTTGTCGAAATTTACCCGCGCACTGCAGGGGGGTTGATTTCCGCCCCCCCCTCAGGTTTTTCAAAGATAGCGAAAAACGGCGGCACGCAGCGCCACGGGGTTTTGGTACACCTGTTAGGACATCAATTGCGCACACTTTGAAGAAGAAAAATATACTCGAGTCATATCAGGTCAGGTCACCAGACCAGGTCAAGTGACCCCACCACCAAAAAATGTTTGCAGTTGTGCCAAAGCCAGAGTTTTTCACCGATCAGGTTGACACTTACAGGATGTCATGAGGGCTTCAGTACTTACAATTCGTATTTCTCGGAATTTTGATATCGGTGACCTAAGGTCAGGTCAATTTCGTAACCTCCCCATAATAAGTCAATGGGGAAATATACAAATGCTTCCTATTTCAAGGATATGCATGATACTAGTCCAATTACTTCTGGATCATGTTATTATAGGATATTCTTGATGATCCAAGTGTATGTTTTGTTCAGTGACCCCTATTGGGTCATTTGAGGTCATGCGAGGTCACCATCACTTTTTTTTGTCAATAACTCTCGACATAATGAAGATAGAGAAGTAAAACAGACATCAATGTGTTTGTCTCGTCGAGACACGTCTTCCCATATGCAACATGCCCTACTTGGGTCACCACTTGACCTTGACCTTAGGTCAAATGGTTCAGTTGACTTACAAGGTCACCATTTATATCATTCAAAGTGCCTTGACAAGATAAACACAATGGCGTAAACAGTTTGCCGTTATCTTTATTAAGTAAAAAGTTAATAGCAAAAAACAATTTAGCAAAAAAACGGTATTTTCCCCCTTTTTGACCTCTGGAGCCTCAAATATTGACCTGAGATCAAATCTGAGGACACCTTAGCGATTTTAAATTTCACTGGCTGGCGTTTGCTTTTTTCCGTTTGTTTCTAACTATCATCGTTTCTGAGATATATGGGAATTTCTGGAGCGATGTCCTAAAACAGGAAAAAAATGGAAAATTTGACTTTTGATGACCTCTGGTGTCCTCAATTTTGACCTGACCTAAAAGAACACTGACATACTTTCGATAGAACATGTATGAAGCTATCAAATGCCTTTTTCGCTTCTCGCTACGTTGCGTAGTTTTGGAGATATCAGGGGGGCGGAAATCAACCCCCCTTGCAGTTCGTGTTCGGCCCAAAGCCCCTGCAGTGCGCGGGTTAAGACCGGGGTTAAGAATCAGAATCAGAATCAGATTTATTTAGAACATTTCCAGTAAACTGGCTTTTCCATGTTCCTATTACAAGACAAGAGAACATGTCCAAAACTTATATCGCATCACGCATCAGATATCATCCCACATCACATAAAATACATCGTCGTTTGAGTGCAACACACCACGGAAATCACATTTCATCAACGCCACAACCACGCCTGAGGGCTGCGTCTTGGACATTCCATTGTTTCAGGGCTCTATATTGAAAAGAACGGCGCGCCAGCTCTGTTCTCACCCGCGGTAACTGCAGGAGGGGTGTCCCTGATGAGCGTGACGTGCGGTTCGTAACCTGAGTACGGAACACGATCAGAGCTTTTAAAGCATCTGGCGTGTCCTCCCTAGTAATTAACCTATGGATGAGGGCAACGTCAGCAGCCGCAATCATGCCCTCTATAGACGGCCAGCCGAGCTCGGAAAGAGTGGCCGAAATATGGTCGCGTCGTTTTAGGTCCGATACAATGCGTGCCGCAAAATTGATCACTTTCTGCAGCTGCGCTCTCTGAGTGGCACAACCACCTCCCCAAACACACGCACAATATCTCACAAGGGGGAAAACTAGCGTCTCGATTAAAAATGCTCTGAGCTCACGAGGCACTTTGCTACGCAGCTTGCACAGGCCCACGAGCACATGATTGCAGCGCTGCACAGTCATCGTCGCATGTTCTTCCCAGGTGAGTGCAGGATCGAGGACCACACCCAGTACTTTGACTTTAGGAGCGGATGTTAGAGTGTGATCACTAAAACGGATAGTGATATCTCGAGTCCTCCTGCTGCGCGTTTTGAAGAAGAGGAACTCGGTTTTAGTTGGGTTAATTTTAAGGCTGTTTTGAGTGAACCATGTGAGAGCAGTAGCCAATGTGCTCTCTATTCTGGTTTTGAGTTGTTCGACGTCACTTGGTACTTCAGAATCTATAAATTGAGCATCGTCGGCATACAAAATTATTTTCCCATGAGTGATATGTGATGCAAAATCATTAGTAAAAATCAAGAACAGTACTGGTCCTAGCACCGAGCCCTGCACCACACCGTGAGTCACAGGCAGAGGTTGTGGTGATCCTCCTCGAACAGTCTGGGAGCGATCAGAGAGCCAGTCCCTAAACCAATGGCTGTCAACCCCGTACCATCCTAGCTTTTCCAGAAGCATACCATGCCGCACACTATCGAATGCCTTAGAGGTGTCGGCCGTCACTAAAGAGGCCACGCGGCCAACATCGATCTGGTGGGTTGCGTATGCGACTGCGTCCAGCATGGCATGCTCAGTGGAGTGTCCCGGACAGAAACCGTATTGCTGCGGGCACAGTATGTTGTTCTCATGTAAATACGTCACTACTTGGGTGCATACAATTCGTTCACATAACTTTACCAATACCGATAAGATGGACAAGGGTCTATAGTTGTTCGGATCTGAGCGGTCGCCTGACTTAAATGTTGGCAGCACAGTCGCAGTTTTCCACATGCTCGGCACCTGGCCAGTCACAAGCGAGCAGTTAACAACATTAAGCAAATGCGGTCCAACTACAGGAAACGTCATTCTCAGCATCTGTATCGTGACGCCGTCGGCACCAGACGACCGCGACACTCCCATCCGTCCCAGGGCAACCGACAGCTCCGGCAGCGTAGCAGGAGCCACCCGGAACGCGCTCGCACACACTCGGGGAGGGCGCGGCCCAAGAATCTCTCCCTCGACCGCGGCCGCAGCCAGTGACTCGGCCACAGCGGGGCCGACCGAGGCGAAATGGGCATTGAGCCTGTCTGCCCACTCGCGTGTCCCCTCTGCGGGGTCCGCTGCGGTGCGAGTCGGCTTCTTGCCCGCCATGATGTACCGCCTTATGTTAGGCCAGGTTGGTTGTCGGCTGTTCTTGAACGTCGTCTTGAAATATGATGAGCAAGCACTGTACTGAGCGCTTTTTACGGCGTTTCTGCAGGACCGGTACCTCTCACGTGAGTCTTTACATGGATTCGCATCCCTGTCAGTGCGTGCGATATCCCTTTCTTTCATCTTATCTCTAAGGTCATCGCTTTCGGAGAGCCAGGGGCACGGTGGGTGACGGACTCGGATGCGTGTGAGCGGCATGTGCTTGTCAATGTTGCGGTTCCATACGGCGAGAAACTTGTCGAGCTTTTCATCTGGGCACGTAGAGTTATATACAGGAGTCCAGTCATCTATGAGCATATCCAGCCTGAGTGCATCCGGACAGAGTTGCCTGGTTGCCCGGACGGTTATATCTGTGGGCCGTCTTCGTACACGGGCTCCCTTGACCTGCACAGTGATCATATCGTGATCGCTGATATCGCATGTGATCACCTTCGCGTCGCTTGTCAGGTCCGGGGTATTGGTAATCAGGTGGTCCAGTAGAGTCGGGGTCGGGCTGGGATGTGTCGGCGTGTTTATCAACTGCGACAGGCTGTACTCCGTCAGCAGCTGCTGGTAAGCCGACACACCCGGTTTGTTGGTGCTCATCAGGTCAAAGTTCGTGTCTCCGAGCAGGTAGGATGGTTTGTTTTTGGCGAGCACCTGTGTGAGCTGGTGGCTCAGGTCCTGCAGTGACGGTGAGACTGTGGCGCTGGGTGGTTGTTGTTGTTGTTGTTGTTGTGTCTTCTCGGGTCGGCCCTACGGCCGACCGTAGCCCAAGGGCTCTCGGTGAACCAGGTAGCCCCGGGCCAAGGCCGCCACGGCCCCGCCGTCTCGCAGCTGCTTCGGGTCTGGATGGATAGTCCCGAAGATGCGGAGACGAGCGCCCGCCAGGCAGGGGCACCTCAGCAGGACGTGCTCCGGCGTGTCAGGCTCCTCCCTGCACACCTGACAGAGCGCCGCCGGGCACGCGAGATCGCTGCACTGCTGGCAGCCCCGGGTCGGTTGACGGCCGATTCGGTGCAGATAACTCTGCGAGCGGGTCCAGTGACCCGCCCGCAGCTGGTGCACATTGACGGCGTCGTCTCGCTCGTCGGAGAGGACCGGTTTCGGGAGCCGGTCTCCCATGATCCGCTTGAACAGGCATTCCGGCCAGCAACATCGCCAGGCCAGAGAGGCGGCGCGGCCGACTGCCTTGGTGAGGCTGCGGACGTCCACAGGAACATCTTCCTGCGGAAGGCTGGAGGCCCCCTTGGCCAGCTCGTCCGCCCGTTCATTTCCGGGTAGTCCACAATGTGCCGGGACCCATTGTAGGAGCACCCGACTACCCCCCGCCACGGTTGCCAGGAGCAGGCGCCAGATCGTCGCCCCCAGCGCGGTCGTCTGCCTTCCGGCGCCGCTCGCGAGTGTGGCGAGCGCGGCCTGGGAGTCCGTGCATACGACCACCGGGCTCTCGCCCAGGTCGTCCCCCATCTGTTGCACCACCTCCAGCGCCGCGCGTATCGCCACCAACTCGGCGCGCGTGCTGCTGCATACCACGCCGGCCGGCGCTTGGACCTCTTGTTCCGCACCGGACGGGAGGGCGATCAAGGCACCACCTCCCCCGGCCGTGACTCCGCCCTCCGCCGATCCGTCGCTCCAGATCCACACGGCATCCTCCGGCAGGGTTGCCAGGTGCTCCTCGGCAGCCGCCCGACGTACTTCGCCGGGGGCCGTCCTCCGGATGTCTGCGCCGATATCCAGCCGGATACTGACTCCGCTGCAGTCCAGCCACGGCGGGATAGTGGTATGCAGTCGCTCCTCCACGGGGACCCCGCTCACGCTCGCACGCGCGGCGGCTACCGCTCCGACGTCTCGCCACCCGGTGGTGGTCAGGAGGCGTCGCGGGACCACCGCCTCAGCGACCGCGCGGAGGGGGTCGTCCGTCTTCTGTGACGCCGCCGTTCCGGAGAGCCTCGCGGCCAACACTTCCCGGCGTGTCCGTACGGGGGCCATGCCGGCCTCCGCCATGAGTGGGTTCCTCGGTGTGCTCACGGGGCAACCGGTCACGGCCCGCGCCACCTCGCGCATCTCCCGTTCGAGAAGCTCCACGTGCGACTCCGACGCCGCCGGGAGCCAGGCCGCGGCCGCGTACTCGAGCGCTCCGCGGACGTATCCGTTGGCGACTGTCCGCAGCTGCGGCTCACGCAGCCCCCACGAGCGTCCGGTCAGCTTACGGAGCTGGGCCACACGCGGCTTCACCTTCTTGCGGAGGCGCACACAGTGTTCTCCGAAGTGGAGCTGTCTGTCAAAGGTCACTCCGAGAAGGTGGAGATGCCGTGTTCCCTGGACACGCGCCCCGTCCACCCTGAGTGTGAAGCCGCGGGCGTCCTCGTACCGTTGGGACAGCACCAGGGTCTGTGTCTTGCTGCCCGCTAGCTTCATCTTCCACTTCCTGGCCCACCCCGTCATCACGTCCGCGGCCTGTTGGGCGCGGTCTCTGGCCTGTTCGATGGTACCGCCGTAGCTCAGAGTCGCCGTGTCATCGGCGTACATGAAGACTGAGGTGTTGGGGACTTGCTGCAGCGCTGCCACCAGGTCCGCCGACCACAGGATGAACAGGGTCGGGGCGAGCACTGATCCTTGGGGCAGGCCCGCTCGGAACGGGCGGCTCGCGCTGCGCACGCCGTTAACCTCCGCATACGCGCGTCGGTCACGCAGGAAGTGGAAGATCCACGAGACGAGGCAACGTGGGAGGTGGTGTGACATCTTCAGTCGGAGCATCTGATGGTCGATGACGTCGTAGGCCCGGGAGAAGTCATACGCCGTAAGGACGAATCTGGCGGCTGTCTTGCCGTCGACTGGGCGTCCCCTCGGGCGTGGTCGGTTCCATCCATCCTGGACTTCTTGGATTATTCGTCCAAGGTTCTCTTCAGCGGAGCGGCCTCGCCGGAAGCCAACTTGCTCCGCCGGGATGGTGTCGTCGCGCTCCAATATGTGGGTGACTCTTGCCGCCACCATCCGCTCCGTCAGCTTGGCTACGTGGCTGGTGAGCGAGATGGGGCGGTAGCTGGCGACGTCCGATTGATTCTTCCCGGCCTTCGGGATGGGAATGATAATGGCCCTTCTCCAGACTGACGGGACCTCCGCGGTGCGCCAGGACAGATTGATGAGGCGCAGCAGAGCATCCTGGGCGAGGGGTCCCAGATGCTGTATGATCTGGGACCCCTCGCCCAGGATGGCGGAGCTGAAGAGCGCCAAAGCACGCCCCTGCATCTGTGAGGGTCAACGGAGCGACGCCTGTCAACCCTTCTCCATACAAGAGATGACGGACCAGCTGCGGAGGATGAAGGCCAAGAAAGCACCCGGAACAGATGGCGCTGGGTGGTCGGTATACGACTCCGACTATGATCGGTCGGCGGCTCACGACCTGTACCCACAAACACTCAAGGTCAGAGTCAGTGGATTTGATCGAGAGCCTCTCGACTGCGAGGGAGTCTCGGAACAGGATGCAGACTCCTCCACCCTTTCGGACGGGCACCCGGTTTGGTCTTCCCCTGTCTCTCCTTATCATTGAATACCCGGGGAAGATGAGGAAGCTGTCACTTATGTCAGATGTCAGCCATGTCTCCCCCACGCACAGAATGTCGATTTGGTGCGTCGCCAGCAGATCCCTCACATTGTCCAGGGATGGCATGATATATCTCACGTTTAGGTGACTTATAGTGAGAACGCCGTTTCTGTCATCGGTGGTGTTGCACGAGTTAGTTTGCCGCAGAGTCAGCCGGGGCGGCTCCACCAGGCAGCGGGTCACGCAGCCGATCCCCGATGCTATGTGGCCCGGTCCGTGGACGGTCCCGTCCCGGCCGAGCTCGGCCGGTACCCCACCTGCACTTCAATCAGTATATTCAAAACCATCCACGATGTGGCTTTTCTGGTTTCACGTCGATTACAAGCCTATTACACCTATACCTACGATGCAGTGCAGTCACACACTTCCACACGCGCAGCAGTAATTTATGTTATAGAAGACCTAAACGCTAATAAAGACAGTAGTACCTATGAGCAACAAGTTGCAAAGGTAAGACGGATACAAATTGTGACGACATCTACAATGATACTACTGATAGTACAATGATACTACGCCATCTACAATGATACTGCTGATACTACAATGATACTACTGAGTCAGCTAAGTCGGTAATGTGGACTTAAAAGCGCCCACGGTCTGCACGGCACGGGCGGACGATGACAGGCTATTCCAGGCCGCAGAGGCACGATATGAGAAAGCCTTCTGGGTTGCGGCTAGCCTGCACTTAGGTAGGTGGAGGCTGCCCTTATCTGTGGCGCGAGTACGGCGGTCCGACACGGCAGAGCGGGGCACAAACAGAGCTCGCAGCTCGGCCGGCATGCCCTCCACGCGCAGTATCTTATACACTTTGATGGCGTCGCGGTGCGACACCAGGGTATCGATCCTCGACCATCCAAGAGAATTTAGAGCCGGGGTGATATGCTGATGCTTTTTGGATCCTGTGACAATTCTGGCCGCAAAGTTGATGAGCTTTTGGATTTTGTGAAGCTGGCCCTTGGCCGCCCCACCCCACACGCAGAGACAGTAGGTGATGTGAGGAAACACGTAGGCCTGCATCACAATTTTGAGCACTTCTTTGGTGAAATAATGCCGAATCCGGTACAAGGAGATGAGAATTCCGTTACATTTTTGAACGACATGCGAGACATGAGCGTCCCATGACAGGCAGGGGTCCAAGACGACACCGAGAACTTTGGTACTGGTAGAGGCAGCCACTTCAGACCCATTGATGCTGAGGTGAAAGTCAGCGCATTTATTTAATTTTTGCTTTGAGCCAAACAGGATGAAGTCGGTTTTCTTTTCGTTCATTTTCAAAGAGTTGGCACAGAACCAGGACTGAAGCTCACAGATAGTGAGCTCCAGACGCAATTTGAGATCGGTAAGACCCGGCCTGTCAGGGATCGCGCAGTCAAGATGCATGGTCTCGTCAGCGTAGGAGATGAGGTTGCCATGCGTCAGATGGCCAGAGAGATCGTTTGTGAACAGAATGAACAGGATCGGACCGATGATCGAGCCCTGAGGCACACCGCACGCCATCGGCAGGTACACGCGTCCGCCCCGAACCACCCGCCGCCGGTCGCTCAGGTAGCTCCTGAACCAGGCCACGTCCAGCACACCATACCACGAGAGCTTGGTGAGGAGGACGTCGTGGTCGACGCTGTCGAACGCCTTCGACAAATCTGCCGTCGTTAACGACGATATGCGGCCGTTGTCGGTGTTGTTGACCAGGCGTTCGACAGCGGCGAGCACGGCGTCCTCCGTACAGTGGCGAGATCTGTAGGCAAACTGCGATGGGCTCAGCAGACAGTTTGATGTCAGGTAATGCGTAAGTTGGCTGCACACAACCTTCTCTAGAATCTTTGAGAGCACACTCAACAGTGATATCGGCCTGTTGTTGGAAGGTATCGTGGGGTCGCCTGACTTGGGAATTGGCACGACGCATGCTACCTTCCAACTGTCTGGAAAGGTCCTAAGGGATAGGTTAACAAGAAGTAAGAGATGAGGTCCGATCACAGGGAAAATGGCCTGGCTCTCGGTCCGGGCGGCGCTCGGGCCCTGTGCCGGGGCTGGCTCCACACGGCCGGTCGCTGGTGCGTCGGATCGGACCGAGCGGTCGCCCCGTCGGTGGTCCGTCTCATGTGTCAGTTGGCGATCTACACGACGGGGCGACGAGGCCCCAGCGCCGGGAGCAGTCGGCTGGTCGCCGCTCCCTCCGCGCCCCGTACCGGTGGCGCGTCCATAGCTGGCAGTGATGACCTCTGTTCCAGAGGCGGGTTCAGGGCCGGTGAGGGGGATCAGAGCGCGGCCGTGGTTCAGGCGTCGTTGATGTTCATCGTCGATGGCGTGACGACGACGTGCCTGAACGCGGTGGCTGGCTCTTCTCCCCCTAAGGTGCCGCCTTACGCCGCCACTGCCCGGGAGGGCACCGGGTGCCGAATGATGTATGGCACCGGGCGGCGGAGGGTCGGCCATGTAGTTCCCCGGTCCGGTGCGCGGGCTGGTGTCGGCGCCGACGACGGTATACTGGAGACGGTAGGGGAGTGCCCGGCCTTGTGATTGGTCGAGACGGCGGTGGTAGATTCTTCCGAGAACGGTAGAATATAGTTTCGGCGAGCAAGGCCCATGGCCAAAATTGACAATACTAATCGAGGATCAAATATAGAACACTAAAGAAAAGAGGCACGAAAATCACTTCGGGCAGTCTATAAACACTACTTGCTAACACGAGACAAATCTTGCAGATGGCCAACACTTAAAACCGCACGAAATCACTAGAAAACTGGGGAGCGACGCGAGGGGGCGGCTGCCGGTGGAGGCGCTCAGCTAAAAAAAAAACTAAGGTCAGGTCCATACCTGGTTCTCTAACATATATTCCGTTTTTGTTTAATATCTTGTAAAAAAAATATATTTTGCGGAAATTTCCCAAAAAAAGTTTTCTGACTTGAAGTGAAGGATTTGGCTGTCATCCGCGCAGCTGATGAGCTCGCCGGTTGAGATGTGAGATGCCAGATCGTTAATAAAGAGGTTGCACAGTATTGGACCCAGCGTACCGCCCTGCCCCACGCCGAACGGTACCGGTTCAGTGGTCGTGCCGCCCTTTACTGGGTTGGTGGTTGTCCTGCGATATTCAAATTCATAGTGCAAAATGTGCGCAAATGGTGCTATTATACGCCCTAGTGCACCATCAATTATGCCGGACGTTTTTCCGACTTTAACCCGCGCCCCGCTGGGGCCGGCAGCCGAACGCGCCCCGCTTGGGGGTAACAATATTACCCCCTCGTATCTTCCGAACCAATGACCGCAGCGGGACGCAGACGAATATAATGCATACCAGAAATTCTTAAAATAAGGTCCCATGTCAGGTCACGATCAGGTCAAAGGTCAACCTTGAGGTATTTGAGTTTTTGAGCCATACTTTCCATCCAAAGCCTTATATTGCGACTATTATCGCACAAGGTGCTCTCAAAAGTATAATGCATCTCCCGTATAAGCCGAAAGTGAAATTGTAAGCAAAGGTCAAGGTCAGGTCACAAAAGGTCACAGGTCTACGAAAGCCATGCGACACATGTTGTATGGGTTATTTTACACGCATAATTCGATAGTAGCAGCTATTTTCACAACTTGACCCCACACAATTGCCCTCAGATCAAGGTCAGGTCACAATAAGGTCAAAATTTGAAATTGATTAATATAAATACAAAAGGCATGTTTCTAGACCAGCTTTGTCTCAGAAATACAGCGGTGGTATTTATTTGTCTGTATCTAATCATCAAAAGCAAAACAAAACGGAAATAAAAAATGACGTCATAAGTTACTTATACTTAGGGAGCCATAAGTCAGTCAAAAATAAAGATATTGCTTTGGAATTTGGTTTGAGTATCGTCCATACCTGGTTCTCTAACATATATTCCGTTTTTGGTTAATATCTTGTAAAACAAATATATTTTGCGGAAATTTCCCAAAAAAAGTTTTCTGACTTGAAGTGAAGAATTTGGCTGTCATCCGCGCAGCTGATGAGCTCGCCGGTTGAGATGTGAGATGCCAGATCGTTAATAAAGAGGTTGCACAGTATTGGACCCAGCGTACCGCCCTGCCCCACGCCGAACGGTACCGGTTCAGTGGTCGTGCCGCCTTTTACTGTATGAGTCCGCTCTGTGAAGTACCCCTCAAGCCAGTGGGATGAGATGCCATACCACCCTAACTTCGAGAGTAGGGCTCCTCGATCGACGCAGTCGATCGGCTTATATAAATATAATGACGTCAGTGATGTCACCAGGCCCTTGTCGTGTTGTTTGCGATACAGCTGACTATATCTAGCGCGGCGTCCTCGATCGAGTGAGCCGGGCGGTAGGCATACTGTGTAGGGGTAAGAATCGAGTTGCATTTCACGTATGCTCAAATCTGGAGGCTCACTACTTGTTCTGCCAATTTAGAGATGACGTTCAACACGCTGACAGGTCGGAAGTTGGCTGGCGACGTCGGATCTCCAGATTTGTGGATGGGAACCACTGTGACATGTTTCCATGTCACCGGAACCACGTGGATGGGGCGGGTACTAGCTGGCTGATCCGAGTGACTGATCCGTTATTTCTCTTATTACTGCGCCGGCCAGCACAAGCGTTGGTTCCCGGAATCGAACCGGCTGTCTAAAGATTCCCAGTCTCACGCTCTTCCAACTGAAACTTACATTCGGGGAATCAACATAAACTTACATAAACTTACATTCGGGCCACATGTAGATAGTTCAGTGAAAAAAGCAAACAGAGCTCTCGGTGTACTCATTCGATCATTCCAAAAAGCCAGCCCCAGAGGATATCTCAATGACCGATCCGTCATCGCTTCGTACTGCGCGCACGTTCGCTCCAACTTGGAGTACTGTAGCGTGATTTGGGGAGGCGCCGCTTCATCTCATGTCATTCGATTGGAAAGGATAGAGCATAAGTTTTTAATGTGGCTCAACGCTCAGGTGCGCTCTCAGTCGTCGTCGCTTGTGTATTGTGACTTACTGAAACATTTTAGCTTAGTGTCTGTATCTGCGCGTAGAACTCAATACGATATCATGTATTACAGTCATTCTCACTCAATGTACCCTGCCGCGCCACAAGACAACAATCTCGAACTCTGTTCAGCATTCCATATGCCAGGGTGTCAACTGTGAGAGAAGGCATTTTTGTGAGGCTGCCTAGACTGGCTAATAGGCTCGTAGATAAAAAATTCCACAGTGGACCTTTTCTCAGACACTCTCTCATCATTTCGTGGCAAAGTAAGGTCATATGTCGCTTCATTGTAAGTAGGTAGTCTATACGCGCTATGTACGTTTGATTTGTCACCGGTGTCGAAATGTGATAGGTATTGCTGTGTGTAACTATTGTTACTTTTTATTTCTATTTAATTTTATATTCGTTTTCATTTTTACCCTTGTCTTCATTTTTGCTATTTTATCTTCACTATTTCATCACATATTTCTTATTTCGTATTTTATTCTTATATTTTAAATCCATTTGTGTCATTTAACAGCTTTTAACCATCGCTTTTGTATTATAGAGGATCTTCTAGGTGATCTTTTGTATTATTATAGGTATAGATGGTTATGGGTGAGGGATGTAATGTGATCTTTTAAGTATGTGAATGCGTGTGGTTTTATCTGTGTGACTTCGCCCATAAATGGTTCACCCCGTAGGCGATGATGTTAAATAAATACAAAAATAAAAAAGGTTATAATTTATTATAATTATTACAATGTTTTTTATAAACAGTTATAAAACAAATACAATATTCAGGAATAGTGACAAACTGCTTGAAAACGAGAGAAATTCAGTAGAAATTCAGTAGAAATTCAGTAGAAATTCAGTAGAAATTCAGTAGAAATTCAGTAGAAATTCAGTAGAAATTCAGTAGAAATTCAGGCGGGTGATGCAGCGTCACCCGCCAAGGGGGCTCGATTGGATCGGGTCCTACAGGCCTAGTCACCCGCCAAGGGGGCTCGATTGGATCGGGTCCTACAGGCCTAGTCACCCGCCAAGGGAGCTCGATTGGATCGGGTCCTACAGGCCTAGTCACCCGCCAAGGGAGCTCGATTGGATCGGGTCCTACAGGCCTAGTCACCCGCCAAGGGGGCTCGATTGGATCGGGTCCTACAGGCCTAGTCACCCGCCAAGGGAGCTCGATTGGATCGGGTCCTACAGGCCTAGTCACCCGCCAAGGGGGCTCGATTGGATCGGGTCCTACAGGCCTAGTCACCCGCCAAGGGGGCTCGATTGGATCGGGTCCTACAGGCCTAGTCACCCGCCAAGGGAGCTCGATTGGATCGGGTCCTACAGGCCTAGTCACCCGCCAAGGGGGCTCGATTGGATCGGGTCCTACAGGCCTAGTCACCCGCCAAGGGAGCTCGATTGGATCGGGTCCTACAGGCCTAGTCACCCGCCAAGGGAGCTCGATTGGATCGGGTCCTACAGGCCTAGTCACCCGCCAAGGGGGCTCGATTGGATCGGGTCCTACAGGCCTAGTCACCCGCCAAGGGAGCTCGATTGGATCGGGTCCTACAGGCCTAGTCACCCGCCAAGGGGGCTCGATTGGATCGGGTCCTACAGGCCTAGTCGCCTACATCCCGTATTGTGTATTGTATTGTATTGTGTATTGTAATTTAGTGTCAAAAAGTTTGGTGCGAGTGTTTTTAAGTTAGAACGTATAAAAAGGTGTGATTAAGGGCTTTGCAGACATAAAGTACGGTAACAAGTTCCTCTGAGGGGATAAAGTTGGAAATGAGGGGTTATAAGGTGCCAGTGCCAATTAATTGCAAGGGACATTAAATTTGCATCTGTATGTGTACTGTGCAGTCACAGGAACAAGTTTTGGATATCAGCTATTTGCGCACAGTAAAAGGAGACAGTTCTAACCAGGCTTAGGGAAGAAGTCAAGCACCCGGCTTCAAAACGATGGGCTGATGTCATAGGGCGCGTTCGGCAACAAGACGAATCCGCTGACTCTTGCGTTCGGGAACTATCCACCGGTTTTATCACAAGTGCGCCATGCCATAGTTTGCGTGGTTCTTTTACATATTATGAGAAATATCGGTACTTAAAGCAATTTTTCAGATAAAATGTTCAATTTTAGAGACAGTGTATATCATATTCCCTTTCCCTAATGTTTTAAAAACACTGCAAAAACACATTCGCTCTCCCGGTCTGGAAATTCGCGCACCAACAGAGCGAATCCGTCGGACGGATTCGCTAGTTCGCGGATTCGTCGTGTTGCCGAACGCAAACTGAGCGGATTCGGGTGATACCGACGGATTCGTCGTGATACCGACGGTTTCGTCGTGATACCGACGGATTCGTCGTCATACCAGCGGATTCGTCGTGTTTCCCAAGGCGCCCATAATCTTTCAAACCATACCAAACTATAGTTAAATCAAGCTTATATTATATGGATTGGAGCCAATGGCTGGCATCAATTCAATTTTAGAAAGCTTTTCCCAACCATAGTCTAACTCAAGACTGCAGCATGAGCATCGGTGACCAGGAAGTGTTGAATCAAAAAGTCAAATGAAAGCCAGTGGCTGCATATTTTTACTCGAGGTTAAGGCCAATAAAGCCAAACGCGGCCATTTGTCTATTTTACTGAATCCAAAACCAAAGCAAGAGTAAGAAAAGTGAATTGCCAAAGACCATAACAATATTTGTAACATTTATTTTTATTTCCCAAACTGCATCTAACGGCTCAATATTAGATGACAAACATGTGAGATGACTTTTTGCACTAAAAAATACTTGCTGATTTTTGTGTACAGAAAAACTTAGATACAATTGTAAAAACAAAAGGTGTCCAAACAAAGAAATGTGCAGAAGGATAATGAGTGGACACAAAGAATGTGAGATAAAATAAGTTCAAACATTAAATCTGTAGACTAAAATATGGGGGGAAAGAAATTATAAAAAAAAATGATGGTACCAAAAAATGTAATTTAATCAGAAACTAGTCTAACTCCTAGCATATCACATGTTTTATGCTGTAATCACAGACACTTCCTAGCGTTGGACTTATCACTTATCAGTTATCATGCTATCAGAATGCTAGCAATGTGTAAATATTGTCTGCATTCTGATAGCATGAAATGTCCCAGATTAGGATATGTCCAGAGATTACATTTTCACCCTATTTTGATTTCCAAATTAAAGTGTAATTTTTCCTATCAACTGAATTAAATCACTCTTAGTAATAATCCTAGCACCATAAATAAATTATGAATACAATTAAGTAGGGTAAGATGCTGTAACACCAGACAGTTATATTGTCTTGACTTTTCCTGCTATCAGAAAGCAAACAATGTGTCAGTATCTAGGGTAAAAGTTTGATCTCCTGACATGGGACACAGGGAACGGGACACGGGGAATGGGGAATGGGGACCGGGGATTTGATATACATAAATGGGATACATTGAAGGATATGGAATTGCACATTGCGCAATAAAGGCACTCTAGTAGCATATAAAGTCTGACAATATGATTGTCCAGTATTACAGCATCTTACCCTACATCTACATTCTGATAGCTTGAAATGTTCAAGATTTGGATGTGTCCGGATATCAAACTCTGCTAATGTAAGTGCAGACGTCGCATGAGCTGCCATATGTCACAGCTGAAAAGTCTCTAAATAAAATTATCAAGATTCTATTTCTTACTCCAGATATGTATGTAGGTGGCGCTAGTTTCGTTAGCCGGGTGTATAATAGGTGGTGCAGCCTCCGGCGGCAATTGAATCAACCCTAGGGGAAGTTAGACCAGTACGGGTCAGGTTTAGATATCCAATAAACTATGTTTGGCTACCAAAATTTGGAAGGTTTGTGTTCAGTTTCAATGAAATGTGACGTGTAGAATTGCTAGCATCTTGAAATTTGTATTTAGAGACTTTTCAGCTTTGACATATGGAAGCTCGTGCGACGTCTGAGCTAACTTTACCCAAACTGTTACCCTTTGTAGAGTTAAAGTCTGATCTCTGGACAAGTTCAAATCTTGGACATCTCAAGTTATCAGAATGCAGATGATACTGACGCATTAGTTACATTCTGTAGCATGGAAAGACTGGAGATAGGACCGTCCGGTCATACAGCATCTTACCCTATAGTGTGTTAACTCCTTACACAAGTATGAAAAGTGTGGCAGGGATGTGGACAAGATATTTAGGGCAGCCCAAATCCTGTCCCATTTGGGGCAGGATTTGCCGGACCAAATTGCGGCCTTCTGCAAAATCTTGACCGGGGGGGGGGGGGGGATAAGGTTGTATGGGTAACTAATGGTGGGTTTATGGTCCTCACCACCGTAGGTTGAGTCAAGAGTAGGTTGGATGCCCACTGGGAGTTAATTTGGTACTTCATTCCTGATACAGACAAATAAGAGACAGATAAGGCGCAACTACGGAGCTCAGTAAGAACGATTCCTATAGGCCTCTTGGCTTCTCATCCCAATAACCATAAGGAAAGGTAAGGTATAATATAAGAGTAAATAAAAAATTAAAATGAAACTGAATCTGGATCTGAATCTGAGTATGGGATAAAAGCTTCCCAACCGATCTCAGACCGGCTCGGACATGGCAATGGTAGTTGATACATACAAGCTTGAAATAATTGTATATCCACACCTATATTCTTTAAAAAATAGCCACATGAACCACAATATTTGTTAATTCAAAATATGAATTAACACACAAGTCACTTACCTGCGGCTCACACCACAGCACAGTAGAAGCACAATCCAGATATTTCAATCGTCACTCGTCGCAGCGCTGCCAAAAAGACGGCGGACCAAGACTGCGCGTCGTAACGGTAGGTTCACATGGTAACACTATGGTGCCAACGTAGTAGCTTCGTCCCACTTTAGTACAAGTGACTCGGCTTGTACTAGAATATTACTACCACCTGCAGTTTTATTTGGGATAGTAAACAAATAGTAGTCAAAATTAACGATCCCGTTACTAATACAGAATGTTGAGCTTCATTCAAAGCTGGTAAGTGGATAGCAAAGATTGGTAAAAACATAGTCAGTCATGATAACTACTACGATATTACCATCCCTGGAAAGAACAAGCGCTAGTTGTTGAATAGTATTTCATCGATAATGGTCACACAATAGTACATTTTTATTTCAGTGCACGCAGTGTCTGCAGTTGCGAATCGATATGGCTGCCACTACTAACAAAGAGCAACAAGCATTAAGTACAATGCAGAGAAACTTAACACTTCACCCCTCCAACACACGTACCGAAGCAACACGCACTTATGTCAACACAATTTGAATGCACTTGAACGCATGCAGTTTCTGCTTGCGAATCAAGATGGCTGCCGCGTGTGCCGAATTCAGAGGGTAGTTAAAGGTCTGGTATAAGGGCGAGCCCCCTGGTAAGCACTCTAGTAGGCAGCTTGTCGCGCGTGTGCCGAATGCAGGAGGTAGTTCAAGGCCTGGTTCAAGGGCGAGCCCCCTGGTAGGCACTCTAGTAGGCGGATCATACTAGCGTCTCTACCATGGGTGAGACCCTGGCACTGAATACTACCATCAGTACCAGGCCTCGAAGGGTGGTAGAAGGGCTTTGGTGGTAGAAGAGCTTTACTAGAGGGGCTCGTAAGACCCATAGTGTCTTTTACTTTCAGTGTCGAGCGAATGAAAGCGGAATACCTGTAGCTGAGAGAGTGGCGGTGAGGATGACGAAGGATAAATCTTAGGTTAAGGCCCAGTAGGAGTGGTTCGAACTCAGCCAGGACAGCCGGACGGATCATCACTCGAAGGCAAGCAAAAATTAGCAGCGCTGGCATACGACAAGTAGGCCATTAGGTTTGGGAGTTAAGCAGGTGTTAAATGAGGAGGGGTAACTGGACGGATGACCTAGCTTATGCCCCGGCTTAAGGTTTTAAAGTAAGATGGGAATCACGGAAGTTGGCTATAGTCACCAGGGCGTCACACCCGACGCTAATCCTATACCCTCTCCGTTGTATCGTCCTCACCCTCATGGGCGAGACCCTGCCTCCCGTCCTCGAGCAGTGCAATGGCATGTGGTGGAACCAGCCTATACGATGGACCAGGATGATCAGTCTCTCAAAATTTAAAAGCATCAGATGTTTTGATGTTGATGTCATCAGATGTTCCATCAACCATCAGAAACCATCAGATGTTGTGTACGCGGAAGGGGATCTACATCTCTACGCTACGTCTACATCCCTACATCTGTCTCTACATCTACGTCACCCATCTACATCTCTACATCTGTCTATACCAGAGTTCGTCACGGGCTGGGCCGGCCCCATGGGCCATGGACCGGGCCTGGGCTGGGCCTCAACTTTAAGGAATTAATCGGGCTCTGGATGGGCCTGGGCTGAGAATGTTGAAGCTCAGGTCAGAGCTGAAAAATATGTCAACCAGCAGTTCACTTCCGCAGCAACACACTGTTGCTGTGGCTTTTTGTTTGTTTTTGGTTAGCATAGTTGGTTCATTGTTTCACATTTATAGTATACAAGTAAATATGCTAGGATAGTGATTGCAAATGTTATCAAAATTGTATATGCTTAATCTGAACGGGCCGGATTGGGCCTGGGCCTCAATATTATAAATTTGACTGGGCCTGGTCCGGGCCTGGGCTTGGTGTTCATGGGCCTGTGCCGGGCTGGGCTGGGGGTTGGTGGGCCCGTGACGAACACTGGTCTCACATCTCTCATCACTGCTAGTGGACCTGGGCCGACAAGTCGGTCAGGTCTCACTTCAGGTCTCACTTCAGGTCTCACTTCAGGTCTCACTTCAGGTCGTCCATGGAGCGGAGCTGATGAAGGGCGTCTACAAGAAGAACTACACCCACACAGACCCGTGGAGCGGATGCTTTTCCTCCCTTCTTCCTACCCTTCTTTACCCCTCTCTTTCTTCTTCTAACTTCTCCTACATTCCCCTCAACCTACAATGTATCCATCCACTGCTATCCCACTCTTCAACGTGCCTCTCTCTCCACACGCAAGAATGGAGCGGAACCCGGTTCAGTTCCCTGTCCCCTATCTACCCTCCCAATCTCCCTACCCTATGACCCCCCTATCATTCCCAACGCTACAATAGCTCAGTTGGAAGAGCGTGAGACTGGGAATCTTTAGACAGCCGGTTCGATTCCGGGAACCAACGCTTTTGCTGGCCGGCGCAGTAATAAGAGAAATAACGGATCAGTCACTCGGATCAGCCAGCTAGTACCCGCCCCATCCACGTGGTTCCGGTGACATGGAAACATGCCACAGTGGTTCCCATCCACAAATCTGGAGATCCGACGTCGCCAGCCAACTTCCGACCTGTCAGCGTGTTGAACGTCATCTCTAAATTGGCAGAACAAGTAGTGAGCCTCCAGATTTGAGCATACGTGAAATGCAACTCGATTCTTACCCCTACACAGTATGCCTACCGCCCGGCTCACTCGATCGAGGACGCCGCGCTAGATATAGTCAGCTGTATCGCAAACAACACGACAAGGGTCTGGTGACATCACTGACATCATTATATTTATCTAAGGCGATCGACTGCGTTGATCGAGGAGCCCTACTCTCGAAGTTAGGGTGGTATGGCATCTCATCCCACTGGCTTGAGGGGTACTTCACAGAGCGGATGACAGCCAAATTCTTCACTTCAAGTCATAAAACTTTTTTGGGGAAATTTCCGCAAAATATATTTGTTTTACAAGATATTAAACAAAAACGGAATATATGTTAGAGAACCAGGTATGGACGATACTCAAACCAAATTCCAAAGAAATATCTATTTTTGACTGTGATGGCTCCCTATGTGTAAGAAATTCATGACGTAATTTTTGTTAATATTTTTTTTTAACTTTTGTTTTGACCAGATACGAATCAACAATTACCTTTTCTGTATTTCTGAGACACAACTGGTCTATGAATATGCCTTTTTATTTACATTTATCAATTTTTCATTTTGAGGTTTTCTGACAGTGCAAAATCGCTGTTCTGGACGTGGTCGATCGAGGTCATTCACTTGACCTGAAAGGTCACTCCTTGACTTGAAACATCAAAATTGCATACCGTTAGATTCGAAACTTGACAGGCAACATGTTGGTTCTTACCGTGTTGCTTTATGTTGCTTGGTTTGGAAGTTAACAGGGTGGAATTTTTAGGACCCCCCCCCCCCAGGGTGAAGGTGAAAAAAGCTCCCGAAGGGCGAGGGTTAAATGCGCTATATCTAAAAACTAAATAGACGAAATTGCTTCATTTTTGCACGAAAGACGTCAAATTGATGTAGGAGAAGGTAATTTAACCCTCGCCCTACGGGAGCTTTTTCACCTTCGCCCTACGGGGGGGGGGGCTGACAGGCCCCTCCCTGTTAACTTCAAAACCAAGCAACTTAGAGCAATGCAGTAAGAACCAGCATGTTGCCTGTCATGAGAGGAACCTAACAGTATGCGATTTTTAGGTTTCAGGTCAACGGGTGACCTTCCAGGTCAAGTGAATGACCTCGGATTTACCACGTCCAGAACAGCGATTTTGCCTGGACCTCAAAATGAGAAATTGATAAATGTAAATAAAAGGCATGTTCCTAGACCAGTTTTGGCTCAGAAATACAAAAAGTAATTATTTGTTCGTATCTGGTATACAAAAGTAAAAAAAAGTAATTACAAAAAAGACGTCATCAGTTTCTTACACTTAAGAGCCATCACTCAGTCAAAAATAAAGCTATTGCTTTGAAGTTTGGTTTGCGTATTGTTCATACTCATTTCTCTGACACATATTCCGGTTTTTCTAATATCTTTGAAAAATTGTATTTTGTGGGGATTTAAAAAAAAAATTTAGATGTCACAAACCAAAACATTTGAAAATCCGAAATTGCCATTTTAAAGAGAATGTCATTTTGTATCTCTGATGAATTGCGTTTGCAATTTGCTTCAAAACTCAGTTTTCTGCGATGTTTCAAATATTTCTTCTTTTTTTTTACCAGCATGACGTCATCAAAACATGATTATCTCCCAAACTGCTCACCCAATGTCAATTACATCTGTACAGCTTACGTATAATGGTTGTACACTCAGCTACCAAAAATTTCAGCAAGATGTATTGCAGGTATAAAAAGTTATTTAAGAAAAACCTCAGGAGGGGGGGGGGGGCTGTCAGCCCCCCCCTTAGGGCGAGGGTTAAGTGTCGTGTTGATAGCGCTGTTGGTTTTTGAGCTATTGCGAAAGTTCGTCATGTGGGGAATTCCCCCCCCCCCCCCCCGGTCAATGGCGGGTTACAGGAAATTGCTCACCTTTAACATGGTGTTTTAAACTGAGATAGCAGAATTGTAGAGCTGGCCGAAAAATAGGTTACAGTGGAATAATTTCCTCGCTACGCTAAGTAATTGCGACACAGAAGCTAAATTAATATTCGTTTTCGGGACTACAAAACTTCGTCGGTATTATGACCTGATTTAATGACCTCATACCCGCTGACGTCAGATTTACGTCAAACGCAGATTCCGCCGCAAACTACATGCATACATACATGCCCTTGAGGGGGAGGGGGGCGGATTTCGCCCCCCCCCCTATGATCTCGAAAAAGACGCAACGTAGCGACAAGCGGAAAACGACGTTAGATAGCTCGAGACAAGCTCTTTCGAAAGTATTTCGCTCATTTGTTTTTCTTAAGTCAATATTGAGGTCACCAGAGGTCATTAAGGGTCAGACTTTCAAGTTTTAGGACTTCGCTTGGAACACCTCCAAATATCTCGGGAACTATGATAGTTAACAGCAAACGGAAAAAGCAATAGAAAGCTCTTGAAAAATGCAATCCTCCAATTGTTCTCAGATTTGAGCTCAGGTCAATAGTTTAGGCTCCAGAGGTCATCAAATGTCAAAAAGGTGATTTTGTTGCAAAACTGTTTTTCGCAAATAACTTTGTATTTAATAAAGATAAAGCAATCATTTTTACGCCATCGTGTTTGTCTCGTCAAGGCGCTTTGAATCATATTGATGGTGATTGGGTTAGGTCAACTGATAAATTTTACCTCAGGTCAAGGTCAAGTGGTGACCCAAGTTGGTCATGTTGCATATTGGGAGACGTATCTCGATGAGACAAACACATGGGTTTCATTTTCTCTTCTCTATCTTTATTATGCCGATAGTTATGGACAAAACAGTGTTGGCGGTCACGAAATTGACCTGGTCTTAGGTCACTGATATGAAAAGTCCGAGATAAACAAATTGTTGGTATCTTATGACCTTATGAAATCCTGCAAGATTGAAACCGATCGGCTTAAAGCTGTGGCTGTGGTACTACTGCAAACGTTTTGGAGTTGAGCTTATCACGTGACCTGGTCTGGTGACCTGACCTGAGAGGACCCGAAGTCAACAATTTCACATAATGTGGGTAGTTAGTTGCCGAACAGGTATGCAGAAAACGGCGTTGCTGCGCGTCGCCGTTTTTGCGCTATCTTCTAAAAACCGGAGGGGGCGAGTTTCGCCCCCCCCCCCCTCCAGGGCGCGAATGTTTCACCTTTTTGAAAGTTGTCAAATATATACTGGCTGTAGTCGAAAATATGAAGTAAGTGCTGCTGAAAACGATGGTGATATTTTTTTCTCTCGAAAAGTCACTTAACTTTATACAAATTAAGGTTGTAAATTTGGGATGATGACGTCATTATTGAGCCATAGACCGCGCTGATTGACTGACAAAGTGGGATTGGCGCAAAAAGTCGCTGTTAGATAATCAGCGACGGCACTAGACCATTTGCATTTTTGCAATTATAAATTAAATTGCTTAACCCAGCATTGACTGGGGTCTCAGCAGAACGCCATTGACTGAGGGGGGGGCGGCGTTAAACGCCCCCTGGTTATCTTCCGAATCAATCATCGCAGCGAGACGCGCAAGGCGGCAATCCAAAGTTCTCAATGCGACAAATCTAAAGCATGCTAAAAATGTCAAAGTGAGATCAAATGTCAGGTCACGGTCAGGTCAAAGGACAAAATCGGTGTATTTGAGTTTATGGGCCATACTTTCCATCCAAAGCCTTAGATTGCGACCAGTTTTACCCAAAGTGCTGCCAAAGGTATGATACATATCCCGCATGAGCTAAAGTGGGATTGTTGGCCAAGGTCAAGGTAAAGGTCAGGTCACAGAAGGTCACTATGCTCAAAATATCTACGAAAGTCATGCAACACATGTGTTATGAGTTATTTTCCACGTATAATTCGATAGTGATAGTCATTTTACCACCTGACTTCATTTACGTGAAGTAAATGTCAATTTCAGGTCAAGTTCAGGTCACCGAAGGTTACAAATTGTAATTGTTAAATCTAAACAAAAAAGGCATGTTACTAGACCAGTTGTGTCTCAGAACTACAGTGGTGGCACATATTGGTCTGTATCTAGTCAATAAAAGACAAAAACGCAATTTCAAAATATGACACCATAAGTTACCCATACTTTAGATGTCATAAGTCAGTCAAAAATAGAGATATCAATTTGAAATTTGCCATGGTAGTTGCCTAGATATGGTTCTCTGACATATCTTCCGATTTCTTGAATATTTTAGAAAATGTTGATTTTGTGATAATTTAAATAAAAACAAATTTAAAAGTTTTTTGGTAAAAAACAAAAAATCTAAAATCCGAGATGGCCAGTTTTTAGCCGTTGCAATTTTCTATCTTTTGGCATTTTTAGATTACATTTTGCTTCAAATGTGGCATTTGTACGGCTTGGCAAAGTTTAACTGATTTGATGTAAAACTCGTGTGTAATGACGTCACTAAATTCCCTATAACTCGAAAAAAATGTCGACGAAATGTCTTTATTTTTGCACACAAGACGTCAAAATGAATCATAAGAAGGTATCTGAGGTTTCACGTTGATAGCGCTATTAGCTTTTCAGCTATTGCGAAAATTCATCAGGGGGCAGCGTTAAACGCCCCCCCCCCCAGTCAATGGCGGGTTAAAAACGGCTAAGTTTTGGGGAAAATGACCTTAGTATTTTCGACATTTCAATAACGGCCAAAGATAATGGCTATTTCAATTCAAAACCAATACAAAGGTGAAACATTCCCTTTAAAGGGAAATAATGACCTTCTCCCACAACAATGGAGTTAGCACTTGAAATCGGCAGACGAGGCCAAAATAGGATGTAAATTCATCGCATTTTGCATACAAAAATTCCTTCCGAGAGATATTTCAAGTTAAACTTGATAAGCGTTCCACACTTTTAAGACCGGTACTTGCAAGTACTTTTCGGTGTCCATCAAAATC
This sequence comes from Chirona hameri, assembly GCA_036785665.1. Lineage (NCBI taxonomy): Eukaryota > Metazoa > Arthropoda > Thecostraca > Balanomorpha > Balanidae > Chirona > Chirona hameri. Next base: position 25,130 of record JAXIVJ010000316.1, on the reverse strand, counting down.
CGGGCTTTTCCCGTATTGTTTTTTTTTAACGCAATACTAATTCTTTCCCCCATAAATTAACAAACAATACACAAACTGGCAATTCAATCGGAAGCTCATCGATGCACATCGACGGCGACCTATTTAGTGTCGGCGATTTGTTTAGAAGTGCCCATTCAACAACGTTGAACAGATTGATACAAAAGTGTCGCTTTCCAATAGTGTAGGGAAAATACCGATCATAAACTCCTTAAGAAGTACCTATATGTACCTGCTTTTTCATTTTTCCAAACTTCCAACTTTGAATTAGGGAATAATTGTATTTAATTCTTAAATTTAGATCACATCATTTTAATACCATAACGGTAGCCAAGTAAATTGTTGCTAACAAAATCAAAAGGTCATTATTTCCGTTTAAAATCACTCTGGCTATGAATTGAGGAGTTCCTTAGAGGAATTTGATTTTTTAGCATGCATAGTTAAAAGAAAGCTAGGTGATGATTTATTACCTAATGAGGATCTTTAGACATGCTTAGTGATTCTACTTATTTAGGTACTATATCTGGAATGACCGTCGCTCATGGCGATGTTATGTTTGTTGTACCGTACATTCCATGATATTCTCGTATCTTTCAAGACATTGATTTACTTGTGTATCATATTGGAAAATAGCAGCTTGCAATATGTTCATGCATCATAATTTTAGGCAATTTTAGGCATAATTTTAGGCATAATTTTAGGCATAATTTTAGGCAACTTTTTGCTACCAGCCAGTTCCTGGGGTCTTTGGAATATTTCGTCTAGACTCTAGATATTACATTGTTTTGTTCCATTCGTTGGAAGCTGGCGTTTTTACACTGGCACGATTTTGCAGCACAAGTCAAAGTTTGGCACCGTTTGAACAAAATGCATGCATTTTTTTCTTCTTCAAAATAGCCATACTAAATATACCTGTGTAATATTTAACATGGCTATTCATGTCATTTGTGTCATTTCTGCAATATTTATGGTCGGACATATTTTATGAAGAGTGGAACCAAACTTGAATCAATGGAATCGGATTCGGAATCAAGGTTTGTAGGTGCCCTGGAATCGGATTCGGAATCGATTCCTCTAGTAAAATATCAATTGGAATCATCTTCAGAATCAGACCCATCTGGCTTGGTATGGAATCGAAATTGATTCCACTGAAGCGGAATCAAGCACAAGTCTGCAGTCGTAACACGACCGCGGCCGTTTACGCCGTAACCAATCAACATACGTCGCTGCAGGCCAGGCGCGGCCGCCCCATTGTTGCACGGTGTGTCCCGTTGCCATGGAGCTCAGTGCAGCGCGGGTACATTCTATTCAGCAGACATTGATCTTCTGTCTAACACACCAGCCGGCGGCCATGAACGTGGGACAACATACATACACACAACGCCCTTAAACCGTGCAAACATTGACACCGCGTGCCCGGTGCGCTCACGGGAAACGTCAATACTAGTCCAACAATCCATACACGGTCCACAGACAAACGGGCTTCATAGCGACCAGGGCATGGCTACATCTTAGGGAGTTAGTTGGTGATGCATCTTATGCCAAACTCATATCGGGACTCGGGAGTTTGTACCCGTCAAGTCAAAAGTGGCGTTTGGCAGTGGGCCACGTAACCGGGGTGCGGGTCGCCGACCCAACCGGTCGACGCCTCGCACGCCCTGTCGTTGGCGAGAGGGCGCTGCTTCGCGGGGTGACCGCGGATTAGCGCGAGGCGGCGTGGGCCGCCTATGAACACTATGATGGTATGATCGTAGGATTGTTAATTGTTAATATGTATGGCCACTATGCTGGTATGGTTGTCTCACATGAATGTTTGAATGTCTATATGAATACAAAAGTGCAACAAGTGGGCCCCGTAAACTTTGTATGTGTATGTGTTTGACCATGCGAGCTGTTAAAAGGTAGCGTGATGTGGTATGGTGAAAACTGTACCTTTGGTTTCCATTTATTGTTGATACTTGGTCCATATATGACCTATATTGTCTAATATAGGTCCATATAGGACCTATATTGTTTCGCCAGCATCGGAGTTACGCTTCCGACAGCTCAGTTAAGCGTAAAGCAAAAGCACATAAATTTGAAAACATGAAGGCAGACAGTTCACAGTTGTCACATTGCCATTGAAACAATGCAGATAGTTTATCTAACCATAAACTCAGTGACGGCATACAATACGAGTAGCTAAGTAGCTAAAGTTTTCCATTAAAGGGAGTGTGAGTGTGTCTACTGCTTTGGAATGTCAAAACAAAAAATAATATGGTAAGTAGTTTGCTATTGGTTTGATTGTTGGATACGATTAAATTCATATTTGGAGCTCCTTTAGTTGAATTTTCACTTAGATTATTTTTTTGCTTCTTCTTTTTTTCGATATAGATTAAACGATCACCACTATAGTGAAGGTAATCAGAGGCAAGAAGATGTTATGTAAAACGTCGCACCTAAGACAATAAACAATCGATACGAACAAAACCGTCGAAAACCAAAATGGTCGTCGAGGTTCTGTTCGGCTGCTGCTATCAGGGCTCACGAGCTGTTTTGTCGAAATGCTATTGGCCGGCGCTAACGATATGCTACCAAATTTGTATCGATATTCCGATATTATCCATGCTTCTAGTAGTGGTAAGCCCTCTGGGGTCTACTCGATAACTTTTTGCTACCAGCCAGTTCCTGGGGTCTTTGGAATATCTCAGCAACTAAGTGTGAATCTGGAGAAATGAAAGCCATGGTTGGTTCGATTCAGAAAATTATGTTCTAGAATCCAGTGTAAAAAAGCGATGTCAGTAGACACACTCCCTTTAAAGTGTCCTGTTAAACATATTTACAAGTTTGATGTTCTTTTAATATGACATGAGGTTTTCCGTAATTGTAAGGACTTGATTTCCCAGTCCGACTTTGGTACTACTGCCATTGTGCGCCCCACCGTAACAGCCGATTGGCCCTGTCTATGATAGATAGTGATATTTTCCAGCCGTCGCTCGCCAGTGCCACATCACGCGTCCCGTCACGGCGTGACAAGTCATGTCACGCCGTCCGAACGGCACGACTTGCAGTCCTGTGTGCCGCGCCGCGCCCTGGAAATCCGGCGCCAAACGCTGTCGGCCGCGTGGGAGTCACCGCGTGTCGGCCGCGTGGGACCAATGAATGTCACCGTCAGTCGTGATGCAAACGACTTCCGTTTCCGGTGGCCCGCAAAACGCAGCTGTGCTGATCGACATGCATATATGATAGGCGGAGGCGCAGATGATGAGGCTGATTTCGAATAGCCGCTCATCACCAACATTTAATCCTTTGAGCCTATGATGCTCACTTATCGTCGGTAGGGGAGACGGGGCTAAATGCATCACGGGTTCCATGCATCGGAGCTTATAACTAAAAACTACCCATCAGATGGAAATGCCAGTGGGTTTAGAAGAAACGCGCATAGGCAAACTCTTTGCAACGGCGAAACGAGCGCTCTTAGAAGCTGGCCGATCTGACAGACGCCGAAAGAGTGTTTTTTTGAGGAAGAAAGTTAATATTTGACAATAAATACAAAATTCAGTAGACTCTTTGCAACTTCAGATGTGGTGAAACATATACGTCTTCATATACTTCATATTCTTCCGTAGACCGTAGCATATACTTCTGGCGTTAAAACGACAGGAGATCTTGTCTGAACTGCACTTCCACCATTGTATGCGCTCAAAACAAATCAAAGCGGGCATGGGGCAGGTTGAATCGTTTGTGAAGGGGCAGGTTGCAACGTTAGGTTAATATGACATAAATCACGAACATTAATTAATACCGTGGAATATCCAGTAGAACAAATAATATGGTGTTTAAATATAATATACTAGGGAATAGTGATGTAAATCGGAGTCCAAATTTTTGGACGTCCGAAAATAGTCCGATTCCGATTTGGACTTCGGTCGGTCAGCCATAGATATTTCGGACAATTTTCGGTCAAGGCATAATTCAAGGCACAATTCACGCATTTTTCGACCTTAAAGGTTTTACACCTTACAGGCAGTTAGATACATTTTCCACTTTGTGTCCATAAATTTATAGGCTGCACAAATCACTTACAATTAACAGGCAGAATAGACATAGACTGAATTTGGAACACATTTCTAGAATCTGTTATGGAAGGGTAGCAATAAGGCAACCAACTTATGAGCAATTAAAATTATTTGACCAGTGCAGTTAATCATGGTCATGAAATAAAGTAAATACATCACTAATTGCCATGTACGGATGTTTTAAAAACTTGGATTATTTTTGGACTCTTGGATTCATCGGGCACTTTTCGGTCAACATTGTTATATTAAATCGGACGTTGAATCGGTCATGATTTGGAAAATTTCCGAATCTTACACCACTACTAAGGAATATAATTTATATATAATACAGTGACCAATAAAAAAACGTGTTCAATGTGAGTACGTTTTTCCCATTCATTGTATCCTGTAGCTCAGTTGGGAGAGCGCCGGACTTCCGACCTCACCCGGTAGTGGCAGCCCGGGTTCGAGTCGCTTCGGCGCTCACTATTTGCCCCTGACTGGGATGGCCTGTGGCCGGTGGCAGCGGTCGCACTCAAGGTCAGGTGACGTCAGAGGGCGGGGCGGATCGTGTCCAGGTATGTCCGGCACGTAAAACTTTCGCTTCTAAATTCTGCCGGACGCCAGGAATTGCTTGATCGGGTGGTGGGGTCAGGGCCTGCGCAACAAGCTATGCTTAGCGCGGGGTCTGACCTCGGAAATCCATCCATTCAAAAACATTCGGACTAAATTTATTATTTAAAAAAAAAAACGCTCCAGAGGGTAGATGCAACCTGTCCCGGTAGCGGGGTTAAATGCATCACTTGCAGAGCTGTCTTAAAAATGTCGCTGTAACTATTCATACTTCGTAGAACAAAAAATGAATGTGTATTTTGGTGGGGAAAAGATACACCTTTCCTACAGAAGTGTCCGGTTTCAAATATATTCCACGAGTCGACGGCTAGGCATCCAGCCCCGATCTCCCCTACTATCGAATGACGGCATACAAAACCACAAAATATATGTAATAAACAACAAGATATGATAGATTTATTTTATAAACGGAGGAATGTAAAATGCATTCCTATGATGCTTTAACACGCGCACCGCCGGGGTCCACGCTAACTTCGAACCCACGGGGAGGACGGATACCCGAGCCTTCCAAGATCTCGAGAACCAAGGAACGTAGCGACAAGCGAAAACAAACAAAAACGTTGGATAGCTCGAGACAAGCTCCATCGAAAGTACTTAGACCATTTTAGGTCGAATCAATATTGAGGTCACCAGTTTTAGTTTTAGTACCAAGTTCAGAAAATTGGAAATGGCAGGATCGCGCATCGCTATTCCTGACATTCTGTCATTATCGGAGCGCACTGGTGTACTGGACTTCCATGTCTTGTGTCGGCAAGTATTTATTGAAAGTTTGCACCGGCTGAAGTAGATAGAACAGCCATATCATTGATCATTGCCTGATAATCGCCAAGATATTCGATATATAACGCTGGGTGGCTAAATCGCTAGCCGATTCCGGCCATAATGACGACTAGTGATGGACTAATTGCAACGCTGTATGCGAATGTGTACTAAAACAAAATTGTGGTCCTCGCTTGTTACCTTCCTGGGCTTGAGTAAGCTTTACACATGGCCCCCTCATGTCATGGTTCACCGGCGTGTCTTACACTCCGGTACTCGGATATCGGTCATGTCCTCGTTCTTTGAAATGTTGGTTACACAGGCGCAAAACAACATTCCCCAAATTTGAACAGACAATCTTTGTTGAGAAACATTTCAGTACAAAGCCACTCAATTTGGATTTCCTGCGATGACTCCTTCATGGGGTCCCCATAAGTCATGCTGGGGCAGAGTCCTCAGTTGTCATGGCTTGCAGGTAGAGTGCGTGTGTGCGTGTGTGCGTGTGTGCGTGTGTGCGTGCGTGCGTGCGTGCGTGTGTGCGTGCGTGCGTGCGTGCGTGCGTGCGTGCGTGCGTGCGTGCGTGCGTGCGTGCGTGCGTGCGTGCGTGCGTGCGTGCGTGCGTGCGTGCGTGCGTGCGTGCGTGCGTGCGTTTGTCCGTGCGTGCGTTTGGCTTCGGCAACAGGATACGGGAACTTGGTTACCTTCGCATTGCGGAACAAGCGGGCCACACTGTCATGAAGTTGTGTATGGCTATGAAGGAGAAAAGAGGAACATGCCCATTTTTCGACGAATATCCATCTATCGTCCAAACAAATGCCATATTCGTTTTTTCAGCTCGAAATACCCCGCTTAGATAAATTTCAAGACAACTTTAAAGGTGACCTATTCCCTTTAACACGCGCCCTGGAGGGCTTCTGATAAATACATGCCCTTGAGGGGGAGGGGGGCGGATTTCGCCCCCCCCCCCTATGATCTCGAAAAAGACGCAACGTAGCGACAAGCGGAAAACGACGTTAGATAGCTCGAGACAAGCTCTTTCGAAAGTATTTCGCTCATTTGTTTTTCTTAAGTCAATATTGAGGTCACCAGAGGTCATTAATGGTCAGACTTTCAAGTTTTAGGACTTCGCTTGGAACACCTCCAAATATCTCGGGAACTATGATAGTTAACAGCAAACGGAAAAAGCAATAGAAAGCTCTTGAAAAATGCAATCCTCCAATTGTTCTCAGATTTGAGCTCAGGTTAATAGTTTAGGCTCCAGAGGTCATCAAATGTCAAAAAGGTGATTTTGTTGCAAAACTGTTTTTCGCAAATAACTTTGTATTTAATAAAGATAAAGCAATCATTTTTACGCCATCGTGTTTGTCTTGTCAAGGCGCTTTGAATCATATTGATGGTGATTGGGTTAGGTCAACTGATAAATTTTACCTCAGGTCAAGGTCAAGTGGTGACCCAAGTTGGTCATGTTGCATATTGGGAGACGTATCTCGATGAGACAAACGCATGGGTTTCATTTTCTCTTCTCTATCTTTATTATGCCGATAGTTATGGACGAAACAGTGTTGGCGGTCACGAAATTGACCTGGTCTTAGGTCACTGATATGACAAATCCGAGATGAACAAATTGTTGGTATCTTATGACCTTATGAAATCCTGCAAGATTGAAACCGATCGGCTTAAAGCTGTGGCTGTGGTACTACTGCAAACGTTTTGGAGTTGAGCTTATCACGTGACCTGGTCTGGTGACCTGACCTGAGAGGACCCGAAGTCAACAATTTCACATAATGTGGGTAGTTAGTTGCCGAACAGGTATGCAGAAAACGGCGTTGCTGCGCGCCGCCGTTTTTGCGCTATCTTCTAAAAACCGGAGGGGGCGAGTTTCGCCCCCCCTCCAGGGCGCGAATGTTTCACCTTTTTGAAAGTTGTCAAATATATACTGGTTGTAGTCGAAAATATGAAGTAAGTGCTGCTGAAAACGATGGTGATATTTTTTCTCTCTCGAAAAGTCACTTAACTTTATACAAATTAAGGTTGTAAATTTGGGATGATGACGTCATTATTGAGCCATAGACCGCGCTGATTGACTGACAAAGTGGGATTGGCGCAAAAAGTCGCTGTTAGATAATCAGCGACGGCACTAGACCATTTGCATTTTTGCAATTATAAATTAAATTGCTTAACCCAGCATTGACTGGGGTCTCAGCAGAACGCCATTGACTGAGGGGGGGGGGGCGTTAAACGCCCCCTGGCTATCTTCCGAATCAATCATCGCAGCGAGACGCGCAAGGCGGCAATCCAAAGTTCTTAATGAGACAAATCTAAAGCATGCTAAAAAATGTCAAAGTGAGATCAAATGTCAGGTCACGGTCAGGTCAAAGGACAAAATCGGTGTATTTGAGTTTATGGGCCATACTTTCCATCCAAAGCCTTCGATTGCGACCAGTTTTACCCAAAGTGCTGCCAAAGGTATGATACATATCCCGCATGAGCTAAAGTGGGATTGTTGGCCAAGGTCAAGGTAAAGGTCAGGTCACAGAAGGTCACTATGCTCAAAATATCTACGAAAGTCATGCAACACATGTGTTATGAGTTATTTTCCACGTATAATTCGATAGTGATAGTCATTTTACCACCTGACTTCATTTACGTGAAGTAAATGTCAATTTCAGGTCAAGTTCAGGTCACCGAAGGTTACAAATTGTAATTGTTAAATCTAAACAAAAAAGGCATGTTACTAGACCAGTTGTGTCTCAGAACTACAGTGGTGGCACATATTGGTCTGTATCTAGTCAATAAAAGACAAAAACGCAATTTCAAAATATGACACCATAAGTTACCCATACTTTAGATGTCATAAGTCAGTCAAAAATAGAGATATCAATTTGAAATTTGCCATGGTAGTTGCCTAGATATGGTTCTCTGACATATCCTCCGATTTTTTGAATATTTTAGAAAATGTTGATTTTGTGATAATTTAAATAAAAACAAATTTAAAAGTTTTTTGGTAAAAAACAAAAAATGTAAAAATCCGAGATGGCCAGTTTTTAGCCGTTGCAATTTTCTATCTTTTGGCATTTTTAGATTACATTTTGCTTCAAATGTGGCATTTGTACGGCTTGGCAAAGTTTAACTGATTTGGTGTAAAACTCGTGTGTAATGACGTCACTAAATTCCCTATAACTCGAAAAAAATGTCGACGAAATGTCTTTATTTTTGCACACAAGACGTCAAAATGAATCATAAGAAGGTATCTGAGGTTTCACGTTGATAGCGCTATTAGCTTTTCAGCTATTGCGAAAATTCATCAGGGGGCAGCGTTAAACGCCCCCCCCCCCCAGTCAATGGCGGGTTAAAAACGGCTAAGTTTTGGGGAAAATGACCTTAGAATTTTCGACATTTCAATAACGGCCAAAGATAATGGCTATTTCAATTTAAAACCAATACAAAGGTGAAACATTCCCTTTAAAGGGAAATAATGACCTTCTCCCACAACAATGGAGTTAGCACTTGAAATCGGCAGACGAGGCCAAAATAGAATGTAAATTCATCGCATTTTGCATACAAAAATTCCTTCCGAGAGATATTTCAAGTTAAACTTGATAAGCGTTCCACACTTTTAAGACCGGTACTTGCAAGTACTTTTCGGTGTCCATCAAAATCCGGGCTTTTCCCGTATTGTTTTTTTTTTTTAACGCAATACTAATTCTTTCCCCCATAAATTAACAAACAATACACAAACTGGCAATTCAATCGGAAGCTCATCGATGCACATCGACGGCGACCTATTTAGTGTCGGCGATTTGTTTAGAAGTGCCCATTCAACAACGTTGAACAGATTGATACAAAAGTGTCGCTTTCCAATAGTGTAGGGAAAATACCGATCATAAACTCCTTAAGAAGTACCTATATGTACCTGCTTTTTCATTTTTCCAAACTTCCAACTTTGAATTAGGGAATAATTGTATTTAATTCTTAAATTTAGATCACATCATTTTAATACCATAACGGTAGCCAAGTAAATTGTTGCTAACAAAATCAAAAGGTCATTATTTCCGTTTAAAATCACTGGCTATGAATTGAGGAGTTCCTTAGAGGAATTTGATTTTTTAGCATGCATAGTTAAAAGAAAGCTAGGTGATGATTTATTACCTAATGAGGATCTTTAGACATGCTTAGTGATTCTACTTATTTAGGTACTATATCTGGAATGACCGTCGCTCATGGCGATGTTATGTTTGTTGTACCGTACATTCCATGATATTCTCGTATCTTTCAAGACATTGATTTACCTGTGTATCATATTGGAAAATAGCAGCTTGCAATATGTTCATGCATCATAGTTTTAGGCAATTTTAGGCATAATTTTAGGCATAATTTTAGGCATAATTTTAGGCAACTTTTTGCTACCAGCCAGTTCCTGGGGTCTTTGGAATATTTCGTCTAGACTCTAGATATTACATTGTTTTGTTCCATTCGTTGGAAGCTGGCGTTTTTACACTGGCACGATTTTGCAGCACAAGTCAAAGTTTGGCACCGTTTGAACAAAATGCATGCATTTTTCTTCTTCTTCAAAATAGCCATACTAAATATACCTGTGTAATATTTAACATGGCTATTCATGTCATTTGTGTCATTTCTGCAATATGTATGGTCGGACATATTTTATGAAGAGTGGAACCAAACTTGAATCAATGGAATCGGATTCGGAATCAAGGTTTGTAGGTGCCCTGGAATCGGATTCGGAATCGATTCCTCTAGTAAAATATCAATTGGAATCATCTTCAGAATCAGGCCCATCTGGCTTGGTATGGAATCGAAATTGATTCCACTGAAGCGGAATCAAGCACAAGTCTGCAGTCGTAACACGACCGCGGCCGTTTACGCCGTAACCAATCAACATACGTCGCTGCAGGCCAGGCGCGGCCGCCCCATTGTTGCACGGTGTGTCCCGTTGCCATGGAGCTCAGTGCAGCGCGGGTACATTCTATTCAGCAGACATTGATCTTCTGTCTAACACACCAGCCGGCGGCCATGAACGTGGGACAACATACATACACACAACGCCCTTAAACCGTGCAAACATTGACACCGCGTGCCCGGTGCGCTCACGGGAAACGTCAATACTAGTCCAACAATCCATACACGGTCCACAGACAAACGGGCTTCATAGCGACCAGGGCATGGCTACATCTTAGGGAGTTAGTTGGTGATGCATCTTATGCCAAACTCATATCGGGACTCGGGAGTTTGTACCCTTCAAGTCAAAAGTGGCGTTTGGCAGTGGGCCACGTAACCGGGGTGCGGGTCGCCGACCCAACCGGTCGACGTCTCGCACGCCCGGTCGTTGGCGAGAGGGCGCTGCTTCGCGGGGTGACCGCGGATTAGCGCGAGGCGGCGTGGGCCGCCTATGAACACTATGATGGTATGATCGTAGGATTGTTAATTGTTAATATGTATGGCCACTATGCTGGTATGGTTGTCTCACATGAATGTTTGAATGTCTATATGAATACAAAAGTGCAACAAGTGGGCCCCGTAAACTTTGTATGTGTATGTGTTTGACCATGCGAGCTGTTAAAAGGTAGCGTGATGTGGTATGGTGAAAACTGTACCTTTGGTTTCCATTTATTGTTGATACTTGGTCCATATATGACCTATATTGTCTAATATAGGTCCATATAGGACCTATATTGTTTCGCCAGCATCGCAGTTACGCTTCCGACAGCTCAGTTAAGCGTAAAGCAAAAGCACATAAATTTGAAAAAATGAAGGCAGACAGTTCACAGTTGTCACATTGCCATTGAAACAATGCAGATAGTTTATCTAACCATAAACTCAGTGACGGCATACAATACGAGTAGCTAAGTAGCTAAAGTTTTCCATTAAAGGGAGTGTGAGTGTGTCTACTGCTTTGGAATGTCAAAACAAAAAATAATATGGTAAGTAGTTTGCTATTGGTTTGATTGTTGGATACGATTAAATTCATATTTGGAGCTCCTTTAGTTGAATTTTCACTTAGATTATTTTTTTGCTTCTTCTTTTTTTCGATATAGATTAAACGATCACCACTATAGTGAAGGTAATCAGAGGCAAGAAGATGTTATGTAAAACGTCGCACCTAAGACAATAAACAATCGATACGAACAAAACCGTCGAAAACCAAAATGGTCGTCGAGGTTCTGTTCGGCTGCTGCTATCAGGGCTCACGAGCTGTTTTGTCGAAATGCTATTGGCCGGCGCTAACGATATGCTACCAAATTTGTATCGATATTCCGATATTATCCATGCTTCTAGTAGTGGTAAGCCCTCTGGGGTCTACTCGATAACTTTTTGCTACCAGCCAGTTCCTGGGGTCTTTGGAATATCTCAGCAACTAAGTGTGAATCTGGAGAAATGAAAGCCATGGTTGGTTCGATTCAGAAAATTATGTTCTAGAATCCAGTGTAAAAAAGCGATGTCAGTAGACACACTCCCTTTAAAGTGTCCTGTTAAACATATTTACAAGTTTGATGTTCTTTTAATATGACATGAGGTTTTCCGTAATTGTAAGGACTTGATTTCCCAGTCCGACTTTGGTACTACTGCCATTGTGCGCCCCACCGTAACAGCCGATTGGCCCTGTCTATGATAGATAGTGATATTTTCCAGCCGTCGCTCGCCAGTGCCACATCACGCGTCCCGTCACGGCGTGACAAGTCATGTCACGCCGTCCGAACGGCACGACTTGCAGTCCTGTGTGCCGCGCCGCGCCCTGGAAATCCGGCACCAAACGCTGTCGGCCGCGTGGGAGTCACCGCGTGTCGGCCGCGTGGGACCAATGAATGTCACCGTCAGTCGTGATGCAAACGACTTCCGTTTCCGGTGGCCCGCAAAACGCAGCTGTGCTGATCGACATGCATATATGATAGGCGGAGGCGCAGATGATGAGGCTGATTTCGAATAGCCGCTCATCACCAACATTTAATCCTTTGAGCCTATGATGCTCACTTATCGTCGGTAGGGGAGACGGGGCTAAATGCATCACGGGTTCCATGCATCGGAGCTTATAACTAAAAACTACCCATCAGATGGAAATGCCAGTGGGTTTAGAAGAAACGCGCATAGGCAAACTCATTGCAACGGCGAAACGAGCGCTCTTAGAAGCTGGCCGATCTGACAGACGCCGAAAGAGTGTTTTTTGAGGAAGAAAGTTAATATTTGACAATAAATACAAAATTCAGTAGACTCTTTGCAACTTCAGATGTGGTGAAACATATACGTCTTCATATACTTCATATTCTTCCGTAGACCGTAGCATATACTTCTGGCGTTAAAACGACAGGAGATCTTGTCTGAACTGCACTTCCACCATTGTATGCGCTCAAAAACAAATCAAAGTGGGCATGGGGCAGGTTGAATCGTTTGTGAAGGGGCAGGTTGCAACGTTAGGTTAATATGACATAAATCACGAACATTAATTAATAGCGTGGAATATCCAGTAGAACAAATAATATGGTGTTTAAATATAATATACTAGGGAATAGTGATGTAAATCGGAGTCCAAATTTTTGGACGTCCGAAAATAGTCCGATTCCGATTTGGACTTCGGTCGGTCAGCCATAGATATTTCGGACAATTTTCGGTCAAGGCATAATTCAAGGCACAATTCACGCATTTTTCGACCTTAAAGGTTTTACACCTTACAGGCAGTTAGATACATTTTCCACTTTGTGTCCATAAATTTATAGGCTGCACAAATCACTTACAATTAACAGGCAGAATAGACATAGACTGAATTTGGAACACATTTCTAGAATCTGTTATGGAAGGGTAGCAATAAGGCAACCAACTTATGAGCAATTAAAATTATTTGACCAGTGCAGTTAATCATGGTCATGAAATAAAGTAAATACATCACTAATTGCCATGTACGGATGTTTTAAAAACTTGGACTATTTTTGGACTCTTGGATTCATCGGGCACTTTTCGGTCAACATTGTTATATTGGATCGGACGTTGAATCGGTCATGATTTGGAAAATTTCCGAATCTTACACCACTATTAAGGAATATAATTTATATATAATACAGTGACCAATAAAAAAACGTGTTCAATATGAGTACGTTTTTCCCATTCATTGTATCCTGTAGCTCAGTTGGGAGAGCGCCGGACTTCCGACCTCACCCGGTAGTGGCAGCCCGGGTTCGAGTCGCTTCGGCGCTCACTATTTGCCCCTGACTGGGATGGCCTGTGGCCGGTGGCAGCGGTCGCACTCAAGGTCAGGTGACGTCAGAGGGCGGGGCGGATCGTGTCCAGGTATGTCCGGCACGTAAAACTTTCGCTTCTAAATTCTGCCGGACGCCAGGAATTGCTTGATCGGGTGGTGGGGTCAGGGCCTGCGCAACAAGCTATGCTTAGCGCGGGGTCTGACCTCGGAAATCCATCCATTCAAAAACATTCGGACTAAATTTATTATTAAAAAAAAAAACGCTCCAGAGGGTAGATGCAACCTGTCCCGGTAGCGGGGTTAAATGCATCACTTGCAGAGCTGTCTTAAAATTGTCGCTGTAACTATTCATACTTCGTAGAACAAAAAATGAATGTGTATTTTGGTGGGGAAAAGATACACCTTTCCTACAGAAGTGTCCGGTTTCAAATATATTCCACGAGTCGACGGCTAGGCATCCAGCCCCGATCTCCCCTACTATCGAATGACGGCATACAAAACCACAAAATATATGTAATAAACAACAAGATATGATAGATTTATTTTATAAACGGAGGAATGTAAAATGCATTCCTATGATGCTTTAACACGCGCACCGCCGGGGTCCACGCTAACTTCGAACCCACGGGGAGGACGGATACCCGAGCCTTCCAAGATCTCGAGAACCAAGGAACGTAGCGACAAGCGAAAACAAACAAAAACGTTGGATAGCTCGAGACAAGCTCCCTCGAAAGTACTTAGACCATTTTAGGTCGAATCAATATTGAGGTCACCAGTTTTAGTTTTAGTACCAAGTTCAGAAAATTGGAAATGGCAGGATCGCGCATCGCTATTCCTGACATTCTGTCATTATCGGAGCACACTGGTGTACTGGACTTCCATGTCTTGTGTCGGCAAGTATTTATTGAAAGTTTGCACCGGCTGAAGTAGATAGAACAGCCATATCATTGATCATTGCCTGATAATCGCCAAGATATTCGATATATAACGCTGGGTGGCTAAATCGCTAGCCGATTCCGGCCATAATGACGACTAGTGATGGACTAATTGCAACGCTGTATGCGAATGTGTACTAAAACAAAATTGTGGTCCTCGCTTGTTACCTTCCTGGGCTTGAGTAAGCTTTACACATGGCCCCCTCATGTCATGGTTCACCGGCGTGTCTTACACTCCGGTACTCGGATATCGGTCATGTCCTCGTTCTTTGAAATGTTGGTTACACAGGCGCAAAACAACATTCCCCAAATTTGAACAGACAATCTTTGTTGAGAAACATTTCAGTACAAAGCCACTCAATTTGGATTTCCTGCGATGACTCCTTCATGGGGTCCCCATAAGTCATGCTGGGGCAGAGTCCTCAGTTGTCATGGCTTGCAGGTAGTGTGCGTGTGTGCGTGTGTGCGTGCGTGCGTGTGTGCGTGCGTGCGTGCGTGCGTGCGTGCGTGCGTGCGTGCGTGCGTGCGTGCGTGCGTGCGTGCGTGCGTGCGTGCGTGCGTGCGTGCGTGCGTGCGTGCGTGCGTTTGTCCGTGCGTGCGTTTGGCTTCGGCAACAGGATACGGGAACTTGGTTACCTTCGCATTGCGGAACAAGCGAGCCACACTGTCATGAAGTTGTGTATGGCTATGAAGGAGAAAAGAGGAACATGCCCATTTTTCGACGAATATCCATCTATCGTCCAAACAAATGCCATATTCGTTTTTTTCAGCTCGAAATACCCCGCTTAGATAAATTTCAAGACAACTTTAAAGGTGACCTATTCCCTTTAACACGCGCCCTGGAGGGCTTCTGATAAATACATGCCCTTGAGGGGGAGGGGGGCGGATTTCGCCCCCCCCCCCCCTATGATCTCGAAAAAGACGCAACGTAGCGACAAGCGGAAAACGACGTTAGATAGCTCGAGACAAGCTCTTTCGAAAGTATTTCGCTCATTTGTTTTTCTTAAGTCAATATTGAGGTCACCAGAGGTCATTAATGGTCAGACTTTCAAGTTTTAGGACTTCGCTTGGAACACCTCCAAATATCTCGGGAACTATGATAGTTAACAGCAAACAGAAAAAGCAATAGAAAGCTCTTGAAAAATGCAATCCTCCAATTGTTCTCAGATTTGAGCTCAGGTCAATAGTTTAGGCTCCAGAGGTCATCAAATGTCAAAAAGGTGATTTTGTTGCAAAACTGTTTTTCGCAAATAACTTTGTATTTAATAAAGATAAAGCAATCATTTTTACGCCATCGTGTTTGTCTCGTCAAGGCGCTTTGAATCATATTGATGGTGATTGGGTTAGGTCAACTGATAAATTTTACCTCAGGTCAAGGTCAAGTGGTGACCTAAGTTGGTCATGTTGCATATTGGGAGACGTATCTCGATGAGACAAACACATGGGTTTCATTTTCTCTTCTCTATCTTTATTATGCCGATAGTTATGGACGAAACAGTGTTGGCGGTCACGAAATTGACCTGGTCTTAGGTCACTGATATGAAAAATCCGAGATGAACAAATTGTTGGTATCTTATGACCTTATGAAATCCTGCAAGATTGAAACCGATCGGCTTAAAGCTGTGGCTGTGGTACTACTGCAAACGTTTTGGAGTTGAGCTTATCACGTGACCTGGTCTGGTGACCTGACCTGAGAGGACCCGAAGTCAACAATTTCACATAATGTTGGTAGTTAGTTGCCGAACAGGTATGCAGAAAACGGCGTTGCTGCGCGCCGCCGTTTTTGCGCTATCTTCTAAAAACCGGAGGGGGCGAGTTTCGCCCCCCCTCCAGGGCGCGAATGTTTCACCTTTTTGAAAGTTGTCAAATATATACTGGTTGTAGTCGAAAATATGAAGTAAGTGCTGCTGAAAACGATGGTGATATTTTTTTCTCTCGAAAAGTCACTTAACTTTATACAAATTAAGGTTGTAAATTTGGGATGATGACGTCATTATTGAGCCATAGACCGCGCTGATTGACTGACAAAGTGGGATTGGCGCAAAAAGTCGCTGTTAGATAATCAGCGACGGCACTAGACCATTTGCATTTTTGCAATTATAAATTAAATTGCTTAACCCAGCATTGACTGGGGTCTCAGCAGAACGCCATTGACTGAGGGGGGGGGGGGGCGTTAAACGCCCCCTGGCTATCTTCCGAATCAATCATCGCAGCGAGACGCGCAAGGCGGCAATCCAAAGTTCTTAATGAGACAAATCTAAAGCATGCTAAAAAATGTCAAAGTGAGATCAAATGTCAGGTCACGGTCAGGTCAAAGGACAAAATCGGTGTATTTGAGTTTATGGGCCATACTTTCCATCCAAAGCCTTCGATTGCGACCAGTTTTACCCAAAGTGCTGCCAAAGGTATGATACATATCCCGCATGAGCTAAAGTGGGATTGTTGGCCAAGGTCAAGGTAAAGGTCAGGTCACAGAAGGTCACTATGCTCAAAATATCTACGAAAGTCATGCAACACATGTGTTATGAGTTATTTTCCACGTATAATTCGATAGTGATAGTCATTTTACCACCTGACTTCATTTACGTGAAGTAAATGTCAATTTCAGGTCAAGTTCAGGTCACCGAAGGTTACAAATTGTAATTGTTAAATCTAAACAAAAAAGGCATGTTACTAGACCAGTTGTGTCTCAGAACTACAGTGGTGGCACATATTGGTCTGTATCTAGTCAATAAAAGACAAAAACGCAATTTCAAAATATGACACCATAAGTTACCCATACTTTAGATGTCATAAGTCAGTCAAAAATAGAGATATCAATTTGAAATTTGCCATGGTAGTTGCCTAGATATGGTTCTCTGACATATCCTCCGATTTTTTGAATATTTTAGAAAATGTTGATTTTGTGATAATTTAAATAAAAACAAATTTAAAAGTTTTTTGGTAAAAAACAAAAAATGTAAAAATCCGAGATGGCCAGTTTTTAGCCGTTGCAATTTTCTATCTTTTGGCATTTTTAGATTACATTTTGCTTCAAATGTGGCATTTGTACGGCTTGGCAAAGTTTAACTGATTTGGTGTAAAACTCGTGTGTAATGACGTCACTAAATTCCCTATAACTCGAAAAAAATGTCGACGAAATGTCTTTATTTTTGCACACAAGACGTCAAAATGAATCATAAGAAGGTATCTGAGGTTTCACGTTGATAGCGCTATTAGCTTTTCAGCTATTGCGAAAATTCATCAGGGGGCAGCGTTAAACGCCCCCCCCCCCCAGTCAATGGCGGGTTAAAAACGGCTAAGTTTTGGGGAAAATGACCTTAGTATTTTCGACATTTCAATAACGGCCAAAGATAATGGCTATTTCAATTCAAAACCAATACAAAGGTGAAACATTCCCTTTAAAGGGAAATAATGACCTTCTCCCACAACAATGGAGTTAGCACTTGAAATCGGCAGACGAGGCCAAAATAGAATGTAAATTCATCGCATTTTGCATACAAAAATTCCTTCCGAGAGATATTTCAAGTTAAACTTGATAAGCGTTCCACACTTTTAAGACCGGTACTTGCAAGTACTTTTCGGTGTCCATCAAAATCCGGGCTTTTCCCGTATTGTTTTTTTTTAACGCAATACTAATTCTTTCCCCCATAAATTAACAAACAATACACAAACTGGCAATTCAATCGGAAGCTCATCGATGCACATCGACGGCGACCTATTTAGTGTCGGCGATTTGTTTAGAAGTGCCCATTCAACAACGTTGAACAGATTGATACAAAAGTGTCGCTTTCCAATAGTGTAGGGAAAATACCGATCATAAACTCCTAAGAAGTACCTATATGTACCTGCTTTTTCATTTTTCCAAACTTCCAACTTTGAATTAGGGAATAATTGTATTTAATTCTTAAATTAAGATCACATCATTTTAATACCATAACGGTAGCCAAGTAAATTGTTGCTAACAAAATCAAAAGGTCATTATTTCCGTTTAAAATCACTCTGGCTATGAATTGAGGAGTTCCTTAGAGGAATTTGATTTTTTAGCATGCATAGTTAAAAGAAAGCTAGGTGATGATTTATTACCTAATGAGGATCTTTAGACATGCTTAGTGATTCTACTTATTTAGGTACTATATCTGGAATGACCGTCGCTCATGGCGATGTTATGTTTGTTGTACCGTACATTCCATGATATTCTCGTATCTTTCAAGACATTGATTTACCTGTGTATCATATTGGAAAATAGCAGCTTGCAATATGTTCATGCATCATAATTTTAGGCAATTTTAGGCATAATTTTAGGCATAATTTTAGGCATAATTTTAGGCAACTTTTTGCTACCAGCCAGTTCCTGGGGTCTTTGGAATATTTCGTCTAGACTCTAGATATTACATTGTTTTGTTCCATTCGTTGGAAGCTGGCGTTTTTACACTGGCACGATTTTGCAGCACAAGTCAAAGTTTGGCACCGTTTGAACAAAATGCATGCATTTTTTTCTTCTTCAAAATAGCCATACTAAATATACCTGTGTAATATTTAACATGGCTATTCATGTCATTTGTGTCATTTCTGCAATATGTATGGTCGGACATATTTTATGAAGAGTGGAACCAAACTTGAATCAATGGAATCGGATTCGGAATCAAGGTTTGTAGGTGCCCTGGAATCGGATTCGGAATCGATTCCTCTAGTAAAATATCAATTGGAATCATCTTCAGAATCAGACCCATCTGGCTTGGTATGGAATCGAAATTGATTCCACTGAAGCGGAATCAAGCACAAGTCTGCAGTCGTAACACGACCGCGGCCGTTTACGCCGTAACCAATCAACATACGTCGCTGCAGGCCAGGCGCGGCCGCCCCATTGTTGCACGGTGTGTCCCGTTGCCATGGAGCTCAGTGCAGCGCGGGTACATTCTATTCAGCAGACATTGATCTTCTGTCTAACAGACCAGCCGGCGGCCATGAACGTGGGACAACATACATACACACAACGCCCTTAAACCGTGCAAACATTGACACCGCGTGCCCGGTGCGCTCACGGGAAACGTCAATACTAGTCCAACAATCCATACACGGTCCACAGACAAACGGGCTTCATAGCGACCAGGGCATGGCTACATCTTAGGGAGTTAGTTGGTGATGCATCTTATGCCAAACTCATATCGGGACTCGGGAGTTTGTACCCGTCAAGTCAAAAGTGGCGTTTGGCAGTGGGCCACGTAACCGGGGTGCGGGTCGCCGACCCAACCGGTCGACGTCTCGCACGCCCGGTCGTTGGCGAGAGGGCGCTGCTTCGCGGGGTGACCGCGGATTAGCGCGAGGCGGCGTGGGCCGCCTATGAACACTATGATGGTATGATCGTAGGATTGTTAATTGTTAATATGTATGGCCACTATGCTGGTATGGTTGTCTCACATGAATGTTTGAATGTCTATATGAATACAAAAGTGCAACAAGTGGGCCCCGTAAACTTTGTATGTGTATGTGTTTGACCATGCGAGCTGTTAAAAGGTAGCGTGATGTGGTATGGTGAAAACTGTACCTTTGGTTTCCATTTATTGTTGATACTTGGTCCATATATGACCTATATTGTCTAATATAGATCCATATAGGACCTATATTGTTTCGCCAGCATCGGAGTTACGCTTCCGACAGCTCAGTTAAGCGTAAAGCAAAAGCACATAAATTTGAAAAAATGAAGGCAGACAGTTCACAGTTGTCACATTGCCATTGAAACAATGCAGATAGTTTATCTAACCATAAACTCAGTGACGGCATACAATACGAGTAGCTAAGTAGCTAAAGTTTTCCATTAAAGGGAGTGTGAGTGTGTCTACTGCTTTGGAATGTCAAAACAAAAAATAATATGGTAAGTAGTTTGCTATTGGTTTGATTGTTGGATACGATTAAATTCATATTTGGAGCTCCTTTAGTTGAATTTTCACTTAGATTATTTTTTTGCTTCTTTTTTTCGATATAGATTAAACGATCACCACTATAGTGAAGGTAATCAGAGGCAAGAAGATGTTATGTAAAACGTCGCACCTAAGACAATAAACAATCGATACGAACAAAACCGTCGAAAACCAAAATGGTCGTCGAGGTTCTGTTCGGCTGCTGCTATCAGGGCTCACGAGCTGTTTTGTCGAAATGCTATTGGCCGGCGCTAACGATATGCTACCAAATTTGTATCGATATTCCGATATTATCCATGCTTCTAGTAGTGGTAAGCCCTCTGGGGTCTACTCGATAACTTTTTGCTACCAGCCATTTCTTGGGGTCTTTGGAATATCTCAGCAACTAAGTGTGAATCTGGAGAAATGAAAGCCATGGTTGGTTCGATTCAGAAAATTATGTTCTAGAATCCAGTGTAAAAAAGCGATGTCAGTAGACACACTCCCTTTAAAGTGTCCTGTTAAACATATTTACAAGTTTGATGTTCTTTTAATATGACATGAGGTTTTCCGTAATTGTAAGGACTTGATTTCCCAGTCCGACTTTGGTACTACTGCCATTGTGCGCCCCACCGTAACAGCCGATTGGCCCTGTCTATGATAGATAGTGCTATTTTCCAGCCGTCGCTCGCCAGTGCCACATCACGCGTCCCGTCACGGCGTGACAAGTCATGTCACGCCGTCCGAACGGCACGACTTGCAGTCCTGTGTGCCGCGCCGCGCCCTGGAAATCCGGCGCCAAACGCTGTCGGCCGCGTGGGAGTCTCCGCGTGTCGGCCGCGTGGGACCAATGAATGTCACCGTCAGTCGTGATGCAAACGACTTCCGTTTCCGGTGGCCCGCAAAACGCAGCTGTGCTGATCGACATGCATATATGATAGGCGGAGGCGCAGATGATGAGGCTGATTTCGAATAGCCGCTCATCACCAACATTTAATCCTTTGAGCCTATGATGCTCACTTATCGTCGGTAGGGGAGACGGGGCTAAATGCATCACGGGTTCCATGCATCGGAGCTTATAACTAAAAACTACCCATCAGATGGAAATGCCAGTGGGTTTAGAAGAAACGCGCATAGGCAAACTCTTTGCAACGGCGAAACGAGCGCTCTTAGAAGCTGGCCGATCTGACCGACGCCGAAAGAGTGCTTTTTGAGGAAGAAAGTTAATATTTGACAATAAATACAAAATTCAGTAGACTCTTTGCAACTTCAGATGTGGTGAAACATATACGTCTTCATATACTTCATATTCTTCCGTAGACCGTAGCATATACTTCTGGCGTTAAAACGACAGGAGATCTTGTCTGAACTGCACTTCCACCATTGTATGCGCTCAAAACAAATCAAAGCGGGCATGGGGCAGGTTGAATCGTTTGTGAAGGGGCAGGTTGCAACGTAGGTTAATATGACATAATTACGAACATTAATTAATACCGTGGAATATCCAGTAGAACAAATAATATGGTGTTTAAATATAATATACTAGGGAATAGTGATGTAAATCGGAGTCCACATTTTTGGACGTCCGAAAATAGTCCGATTCCGATTTGGACTTCGGTCGGTCAGCCATAGGTAGGCGGAATCCAAAATCACCATTCGATAGCTCGTCAAAAGTATGTCGAAACCATCAGCCATTTTTGTTGTCAGGTTTATCAAAGGTCAAATTTTCCAACTTAAGGATTTTGCTTCAGAAACCCCCAAATATCTCAGGAACTTATGTTACATAGGAACAAACGTGAAAAAGTCGAAAGCTCTTGAAAAATGCAATCGCTAGGGGTCCTCAAATGTAAGCTCAAGTCAATAGTTAAGTCTCCAGTGACCAGAGGTCATTAAAGGTCATAAAGGCTATTCTTGGCAAAACAGTTTTTCGTTAATAACTTTGTATGTAATCAATATAGAGCAACAATGCTAACGTCATCGTATTTCTCTCGGCAAGGCGCTTCAAATCATACACATGGCAAGTGGTTTATATCAAATACAAAGCTTCACCTCATGTCAAGGTCATACAAGGTCATATGCCAGTCCAGGTGGATCACAATGCACATATCCGGAAGCGGCTTGACAAGATTAACACAGTAGTAGCGGTCTCACGCAAAGTTCGCTACGGGCCGGGCTGGCCCTATGGGCCATGGGCCGGGCCTGTGCTGGGCCTCAGCTTTAACCCTCGCCAGTGCAGACGGGGGGGGGGGGGGGGGTGGATGCCATATCCCCCTCTTTTTTTTTCGGCAATAACTCGCGTAAATATCAACCGATTACGATGAAACTTTCAGTGCCCTACTTGTGAACTATTTGACACATATTCTGCAAAAAAAAGTTGTACGTCACATAACCCGTGACCTTTGACCTGTTTCTCAAGGTCATGTCAGGCGCAACTGGCGTCCGTAGTATTGATCTTTGAAACTTATGCAGTTTCATAGTGTGTTGTTCAGGAGCATATGCACAGGTGTTTCCAGGTAACAGTTATGGTTTCCATTGAGATGTGACCTCGATTGACCTTTTCAGAGGTCAACCAAGGTCACTGACCTCCGATGACCTGATATTACTTTTTTGGCCTCTGGCAGTTTCTAGAACATTTTGTGACGCTGATTTCAAATATGGGATCCAATTTACATAATTATATGTTCTACTGGGGTCATGCGCCTCCACAGGTCAACCGAGGTCACTGATCTCAAATGACCTGACATGACCTGAC
Organism: Chirona hameri; assembly: GCA_036785665.1. Classification (NCBI taxonomy): domain Eukaryota; kingdom Metazoa; phylum Arthropoda; class Thecostraca; order Balanomorpha; family Balanidae; genus Chirona; species Chirona hameri. The sequence goes on along the minus strand of JAXIVJ010000316.1, from coordinate 1,890 downwards.
ATGACCTTTTTGGAATTTGGCAGTTTCTAGGACATTTTGTGACGCTGATTTCAAATTTGGCACCCATTTAGCATAATTAAATGCTCATTTGCGATTCTAGCTCGATTAAATTAAATTTACACGCATTTACAATTTTTTTGAATTTTGGGTAATTGACATGACCTCAGAGGTCACCCAATGACCTAGGACCTTAAAATCGGGTATCACTGGCTTTCCCTCGTGACAAGCAACACGCTCGCTTTTTTAATCGAAACTCTAGCTCATTTAGGGGCGAAACGCTATGGGGGGGGGGGGGGGTACCAACCCAACTGCACGGTCACGCACTGATCGTACGCTGCATGGGCGAGGGTTAAGGAAATCACCGGGCTCTGGACGGGCCTGGGCTGATCATTTTGAAGTAATGCGGGCAAGCTCAGGTCAGCTTAAAACTATTTTAGCCAGCAGTTCACTTACACAGCAACACACTGTTGCTGTGGCTGTGTCTTTTTTCTTTTTTTTGGTTAGCATAGTTGGTTCATTGTTTCACATTTATAGTATACAAGTAAATATGCTAGGATAATGATTGCAAATTTTGTGAAAATAATGATATGCTTAATCTGAACGGGCCGGAGGGCCTGGGCCTCAATATTATTAATTTGACCGGGCCTGGTCCGGGCCTGGGCTTGGTGTGCAAGGGCCTGAGCCGGGCCGGGCTGGGGGTTGGTGGGCCCGTGGCGAACACTGGTTTCACATATGTAGCTATCTTTATTCGATCAAAAGTTATTGATAAAAACGTTGGTGACCCCAGACCTTGTAGGGGTCACACTCACAGCAAAAATTGTACTTGGGTCATCAATAATGAGCTATAATCACATGATCCTGACCGAATTGACCTGATCTGATGCGTATTCTCTGAATAGGAAACATTTGCAATTTTTCCCATTGGCATAATGGGGAGGTCACGTGATGGACCTGACATTATGTCACCGTTATAGAAAATATGAGAGATACGAATTTTAGGTAGGTACCTATGGCATAATTAAATATTATAAGTTTAAAACCGCTATCGGCCAAAAACTGTGGCTGTGGTACGACAGTAAACTTGTTTTGAGGTTGCGTCACCCGACCTGATTATGAAGTCTCCTTCAGTGGCGGCGGATAGGGGGGGGGGGCAGCTGACCCCCACTCAAGAAGTTGGAGGAGGAAACATATGATTTTGCCCCCCCCCCCCAATACATTTGTAGGAGCGTCCCTCCAAGAAGTTGGTTCGATTTTCTTATTTTTGACCGAAACAATGACCCATGGCCCCGATGTGCCCCAGCCAGCCTGAGGGGCCTTCTAAGGCCGATAGAAGGCCCTCAGTCGGCCTGAGGGGACCCTCGGTAGTCATCAGGGGGCACTCAGAAGGCCTGCGACTTCAACATGGGCCTGCCCGACGTTTTTGGCGACCATTTAGGGGCCTGCAAAATATAGTGGCCTAAATCCGAGGAGATACCATTTCGCGACATTTTTTTGTTTGTTTGTGGGGGGGGGGGGGGGGGGGGCATTTGGCCGTGCGTCCTTTGGCCGAGGGAGGCCCCTGTGTTTATTTGCACCCCATCCGAAAATACGATCCGCCGCCAATGGTCTCCTTAGTCTATTTTGGTTCGGGAATAAACTAATGGACAGGATCCAGGGGATTCATGGACATTATCCCTATTCCATGCGGGGACAGATTCTGCCCCCCCCCCCCCACGGTGGTTTTTCACTTGCCGTTTCGAAACCGTTAGGCCTAGCGTCTTGAAACTTTGTGAATTTTCCCAAAATGAAATGTCACATATCGTGTCAAAATTTTGAAAAATCGGTCTAACAGAGGCGGTGCCAGGCTCCTGTTTTGGGGAGGGTGTTACGAATGCGGTTGTGAGGCGCATT